>CM062295.1:54671890-54835697 GCA_031216915.1 Pictodentalium vernedei
TCTTGCAGACACACTTGTTCTCAGATATTTTATTAACAAGCGTGCGACTTTGTGACCAACAATTTTGATTTTTTTTTGTACAAGCAATTGAAGTTTAAAAAATGAACGACAAATGCAGCGCAACTTGCGTTTCTTTTGTGTTGTTGTGGTTTCGATTTTTGACTAAACCTGTCAGATGACGCCATATCCGATATCTATGGGTGACGCTATTCCTGCACGTTCACCTGTTCCTTTTTCAGAAATCTAATTCGATTTCTACCAATGAAAACAATACAATTTGATCAACTTCGACTCCTATTTTTCGTCCATGGTGTTAACTTCCGGACACAGATTTTTGGATTGCATGGTTATATATTTTTCTGAAATATTCTAAATTTCGATCTTGTATTTTCACACATACACACACGTTACCATTATGCTCTCTTCGTTCGCGGCCTTCGACCGCTCTCTACGTTCGCTATTAAAAAAGTAAAACTTTAAGCGCTTCCCATCGGGTGTGTACCAATCTGGACGTTTTTCAGAGAACAAGTGAAGGGAGTACAGCTCTACTTCAGGATATCGACGTTGAGCTTCGATGAAACCATTCAATCCGGTCGAAACTTTCTCACTTTGCAAGAATAGATAATTTGTTTGTGTATAAGAGCTACAAGAGCTGTGCACTAAGGCGTATTGTACATCGATGGCACACTTGTCTTCAACCAATGCTTACCCTGCCAGAGCGGAGGTAGTACGTTGGGTAGTCTAACAGTTTCTCGCCGTTGCTCGTTGTTTTTCTTCGGGTACTCCCGTTTCCCCCACCCGTAAAACTCTCCGACAAGAAATGGCCTGGCTGTCGAAAATGTCGTTAAACCTCAATAAATAGACTAGATGGTGTAATTTGAGTGCAAAGCACACTATAGTATATCGCCGCATTAGCATTCTTGATTATTGGTTAATAAAATTAATGATACAGACAGGAATGAAAAGGTATTATATAAAATCTGAAACCTTTATGCACATCTAGAAACCCTACCTGAACATATAAACACACTTTCAATGTTTTGAATTAAACCCTCAGGGGCCTTTCGCAGGAACCTGATTCTCTAATGACAAATTTGTTTTTACGGGTACCGCATGGTGCCGAATCAAAACTCCGAACCCTTTATGCACATCTAGAAACCCTACCTGAACATATGAACACTATTTCAACATTTCGAATTAAAAACCCCAGGAGACGTTTCGCCGCATATCGATTATCGAACGAGAAACGTCGTACGACGGGCGCCACATGGAGCCGTATTAAAAATGCAAAACCTTTATGCACACCTAGAGACCTTACATGGACATACGAACACACTTTAAGCGTTTCGATTTAAAACCTCTAGGAGCCTTTTGCTGGAAACTCTAACGACAAAAGTGGTGGTACGGGTGCTGCATGGGACAGAATCAAAAACCTTAAACCTTTATGCACATCTCGACACCCCACCAGAATATATCAGCAACATTTCAACGTTTCGAATTAAAACTCCTAGGAGCCTTCGCCGGAAATCGATTCTCTAACGACAAAAGGGGCGCTACAGGCGCCATATGGGGGCGATTTAAAAATCTGAATCCTTTATGCACATCTTGACATCCTACTGTAACGCATGAACACACTTTCAACGTTTCGAATTAAACCCCCAAGGAATCTTTCGCCAGAAACCGATTCTCTAACGACAAAAGTGGCGCTATGGGTGCCACACGGGGCCGAATCAAAAGTCCGAAACCTTTATGCACATCTAGAGACCCTACTGGAAAATATGAACACACTTTCAAGTTTCGAATTAAAACCCCTAGGAGCCTTCCGCCGGAAAACGATTCTCTAACGACATAAGTGGTGCTACAGGCGCCACATGGGGCCAAATCAAAAATCGGAAGCCTTTATGGTCACCTAGATACCATACCAGAACATATGAACATACTTTCAATGTTTCGAATTCAAACCCCTAGGAGCCTTCCACCGGAAACGGATTATGTAACGATAAAAGTGGTTTTACTGGAACCACTCGGGGCCAAATCACAATTCCGAAACCTTTATGGACATCTACAGATGCTACCGGGACACCTTAGCATAGTTTAAATATTTCTAATTAAAGACCTTAAGAACCTTTCAATGGAAACAGATTTTCTAACAATAACATTAAAAGTAGTTCCACTAGAACCACTTGAGGCCAAATCAAATTCCAAAACCTTTGTGCTTATCTACAGATCCTACCTGAACACGTTAGCATGGTTTAAATGTTTCGAATTATACGCTTGGTTTTATGAAGTTTGGAAGGCCAAGGGACTGCGCGCACCATAAATTCCCCGTCGGGCGTTTGTGCATAAGGCTCTGTGCAAACCTTTATACTGCATGGTTTGGGGATAAGTGTCATCTGTGATTAAGAAAACACCATTATATATCGATCTCCAATCATGTGGTTGGGGATCGACATGCACAAGCTCGTCCCATGTCTTTTGAGACTGAATAGGATCCGAGACCTGATAAAACGTTTTATGAGTTCTGGTACGAATACGGTAGCAGACTTCCATGAATCAGTGGTGCCTGCTGTCAACTCTAGGAGTTGATTTCATATATTTTCCGTCTTCTATACATCACCACTTTCATTTTGATGTATAATTTGTATATATTTAATTTGAATTTAAGGAATATCAGACGTGGAAATTTCAAAATAAACAATATTCCATTACTTGTATAGCACCTGAAGCCTATGTTTGCTCAGTGAAAGTTTTTTTCTGTAATTATTGCCTGCGTTTCCGTTATTCGAAAGCATTCTTGGATAGTTCCGATCAGGAACGTGATCGGCGTTCGATCGTGTTGTGTACATCTTTTGTTGGAAGTGATTTGGTCATCCGTGGAACTGTGGTTTCATATATCCGCGACTGTCCTAATCATTTCTGGCAATTGATTCTAGTTTGAACTTTGCGTGTAAATGATTGGAACAGTAAATTGTGAAATTCTCTATAGTTGATTTGCGGCTTTTGTCCTAAAATATTTAAGCTTGTGTTTGACCAGGGAAAGTTTATCTGTATTTATTACGTGTGTTTTCGTAGTGGCAAAACATAATTGGTAATTGCGATTGGAACGAGTTCAGTAGTACTATGATATTTATGTTTTCATTCAGGAGGGGGGGGGGGGGGCACAAAAAATTGCAAGACGTGACGTGGGGTAGGTGGGTCTCTTGAGTGCGCCAAAAATGTGCATTTCCAACTTGTGCAATGTTTTGAATTATTTTTTAAAATATTTCAATATATCAGCTAATATATACCATCATTTGTGTTTCAAACCTTAAAGATGATGTTATACATCACACTCTTAACACAAATACAACATCAGGAGGCTTTATATGTGAGAATATTGGGCTTAATCTGGGAAAATGTCACACGTTAGTAGGGGGTGGGTGTCTTCTTCGAAATGTAGAAAATGTGCAGACAATATTTTGGGGAAATTCTCTCTGATTCACCAAATTCAACTCAAGTTATTTATTTATTAATTGATTTATTTATTTATTTTTTATTTATTTATTTATTTATTTATTTATTTATTTATTTATTTATTTATTTATTTTATTTATTTATTTATAGATGTTTAACGACACTTTAAAAACCAGGGTCATATCGTGTCGGTGACAGGGTTACGAGTGGAGGAAGCCAGAGTACCCGGAGAGAACCACCGAGCAACGACGAGCAGCTGTCAGCTCTTCAACATCATAACCCACAACTGTACTATACACTGCACAGCGGCACTGCGTACTACACAGCACAGACAGGGTTAGATTGGCTGAAGACATGTGCACCTCGGCGTGCAGTACGTCTCAGCACACAGCGTCATCGTGCCCCCACGTGGGCAATTGGGGTAAGTTTATTTTGGATTTTAATGGGAGAGTGGGGGGGGGGGGGGGGGTCTGAGAACGGTAGTAGAAAATTTGCACGTAGTGGGTGGGTGGGTGGTGTAAAAAGGAGCCGAATAAAAAATAGGACGTTACGTCTAGCAAATTTTTAGTGCCCCCCCCCCCCCTCCCCTGTTTCATTTGAGAAAATATGTTAGGGGAGCGGAATTGATTCGTGCTCGCCAACTGCGGCTTGTTTGTTGTTTGTTGGTGGTTAACGTCACATATTTATGCACCATGGCTAATCGTGACACAACATGGAGATGAAGTCAAGGGTAGTCAATCGTTGATCAACATGTTGCCCATTTTAGAGGACTTTCACCCCAAGCATTGGTGACTGGGTCCTATTTTACTAGTAAAGCGGAACTGGTTTACCACAGTAAACAAGTGCTGCTTACTTCCCGGGGTTCCCACGGGGAAAACTGCGGCTTACCACTGGAAGTTTCTGATTATTTAGAACTTAATTGAAATTACAATATAGTCCTTGGTGATAAAACGAGGTGATTGTGATTCGTTTATACAAATAAATGGAAATTCTGTTTATGGCAATTTCAAGTGAACACTAAATAAATAAATAAGAATGAAGATATATTTTAAATAAAAAATATATTCCTCCTCTAAATTTTTACTTGTGTCTGTCATCCATACACTTTTAGGGGAGTATTCTGTTGACCCAGGTGAAGGCGGGTGCTTTATTTATGAATTTTTACGTGCTATCCCTGGGTTTGACCTGCTGAAGGACTTCGGGTGGAAGTCTTGAGGTCAAAGACTTATTGGATTTCTGTTGAGTTATCGGTTGTAAGCTTGCTGAAGTGATTCTCGGTCTGCGAATGTTGACTGAGAATTCCTTCACAAGTGTGCAGTTATTAACCGTATTAACCACTTCTTATGTGGTTCAGTAAACGGACTTAACCCTTTACCTAACATGAAAAGCAGACGACACTTGCAAAAAAAATTCTTGAATAACTAATTTTTTTCATTTTTTGTCTCAAAAACATAGGTTATGACCCCTCGTTGGAACGAGCTCGACGAGCTCGTTCCAACGAGGGGTCATAACCTATGTTTTTGAGACAAAAAACGAAAATATTTTGAAAATTAACTGGAGATTTTTGAGAATAGCGCTGGCCGGTTTTGGCCGTTACGTTGGGTAAAGGGTTAATAAGAATTAAGTCTTTCGTAAATTTTAACCAGTCTTAAGCTGATATTGATTGAAAATTCTGCTTATCAGCATTCAGTAAATGATAGATTGCCAGCTGACCCTTATATATTATGATATACAATTTTAATCGGCCATCCATATTCAGTCCCGATCACCCATCTAACTTGTAATCCACAGTCCGTTTTATTGAGACCGATCGGGAAAGTTTACTTGAGTCCCGGAAGTGGTTCGTTACAATACCCACGAAGAAGCCAAACTCATAGATGGATAGATTTTGTCATGTCGGGGAAAAAGTTTGTCTGAGACTGCTTTTGTTATAAAAACTGCTTTTGCTGGTTGATTATCAAAGCATGTACAGTTAAAACTAGAAGTCCTGTCACGAACAGTGCGCTTATCTAGGCTTAATTGCGCGTGGGAATTACGCGCAATGGGCATATCGAATGGCGTCCAAAGCACGGTAGGTTCTCCTGGTTACTCATAGCAAACAGAGGCAATGTTTCTGCCAATGGACTCCCGGGTTACCCGGAGGTCCGCTGGCTGAAACATTGCTTGTTCACAGGCCATATGTGCTGAATTTGATAGTCTTACAGTGGTCATAACGAGTAGACTAACGCGCAGATCGACGTGTTATTTGCGCGCATTTCATGACAGGACTTCTACTTTTTACTGTAGCGCAACAGAACAGATCATTCTTCTCACTTTGGGAATGGAATAAACATACGCATTATATTCTGTCACAATCCGAGGTTTCACAGAGGGAGATTGAGATTCACAAACGTTACGGATTGCATTACGGAAATGTTTTTCAGATTTCATTAATTTGCTTTTTTTCTATTTGGAGAAAGAAAACAGAATTATTTAGTCTGAATATTTTTTCCGACCGTTTTGCCCCCGTTTGCAATGGTTTGTTTCTATGAGGCAATGTGTCCTTGTTGGTAGAAAACCAGAACATACTAAATTACTAAAAGCCGATTTTCTTATTATATATGTTACAGGGAATGTGTGTTATTAGGGATTTTGGGAAATGGCTGGTCAAAGCAGGGATTTAACGAAATTACTAATTTGCCTAGGGATTTCACGAATTCACTGATATTCCCAGGGAATTCATGAAATGACGGACAAAGAATAAGTTGTTTTCAGACATTTCATTTTTATTAAAACATATTTATTGAAACGTTACATATCTGTCAAAACAATGCTGTAATTGTCAGTCTCTCTCTCTCTCTCTCTCTCTCTCTCTCTCTGTCTCTCTCTCTGTCTCTCTCTCTCTCGCTCTCTTCTCTCTTCTCTCTCTCTCTCTCTCTCTCTCTCTCTCTCTCTCTCTCTGGAGGTGAATAAAGTTTTCAGTTTATTTATTGAAACATGCGAGGTTGTTGTGGCAACGGGAGTTAAAGTTCAGTCCAGATTTTTGGCATTTGCATTTGGATGACTTACAGTTGCACTTTTGTAACCCTTTACCCAACGAATCGGCCACATCCGCCCACGTAATATGCAAATTCAGCAGCTGAAAAAAAACTATTTTTCAAAAAATGTCAACAAAATCATATCATGTGACCCCCTCTTTGGAACGAGCTCGTTGAGCTCGTTCCAATGAGGGGTCACATAATATGATTTTGTGGAAGTTTTTTGAAAACTTTTAAAACTTGAAATGGTATTTAAAATAGGGATGCACGGTATTACGGTATACCGGTTGGTACCGGTATTGAAATATATAATTAATAATAACTTTTGATATCGTGTGCTTTGGGTAAAGGGTTAAACTCATATCCACCAGTAGTCGAAAGTGCACGGTCTGCCGTCCGGAGAGAAACAGTCACATTATGAGAAATGTCATCCACTGTCAGAAGACGTTGGGGGCACAGGTCAAACAGGTTTCGTGAACATTTCCCAGCAAGTACACCATGTTTCACAGATAATGTATATTGAGTCAAAAAAGAAAGTATAATAAACTTTGAGGAGCAATTTTCTTTAGTATTATCAACTTTAATCCCAAACACATTATTGTAAAATCATATTTCGGGTCTAGCTGTATGAATTTGTACAATTTCATGTTCTTATTCTTGCCATCTTCACGTCAGGACGTCGCAATTCAGACATGGGGTGAAATGAAAAGTTCACACATGCAATCAATAGCGTGTATGTCCATCGTTTGCATCTTGGATGACAAGACATCGACGGCGCATGGACCTGATGAGTCTCTGGATGTCACCCTGTGGTATTGCGTTCCACTCCTGCCTCAGAACTTTAAGTAAATCGCCTAACGTCTGAATATCGTGAAGTCATACCCGATGGTCCAATTGATCCCAAAGATGTTCGATTGGAGACAAATCAGGTGAAAGTGAGGGCCAGCGAAGAAGTTCGATGCTCTGCTCCTCAAGAAAGTCACGACAGATACGCGCCACGTGACATCGGGTATTGTCTTGCTGGAATAACTGAAATCCGACGTTAGCGTTGAACACTAACAATGGACAACAACAGTGTTAAGAATTTCGTCCCTATATCGCTGTCCATTCGGATTACTATCGATGAAGATCAACTGCGTTCGATGGTGCAAGGAAATTCCTGCCCAAACCCCCGCCGAAACGGTCGCATTCCAGCACGCAAGCATCAGAAAACCGTTCTCCACGTAGGACTGCACGATATTCAAAACTGAATACCGGTATTGGTATTCAAAAAAATACCGCGGTATACCGGTATATCGACAACTGTTCAGATATATGAACACAAATATCACAATCGAGATTCAAGGGATCACGGTCGGAACGAATTAGCACGCCTTGATGATGCAGTTCGAAAAACCCTTACCCAACGCAGACGATATCAAAATTCATTATTTTCAAAATTAGTTTATCAGATTTTAACCAAACATTTCAACAAAACTATATCATGTGACCCCTCATTGGAACGAGCTCAACGAGCTCGTTCCAATGAAGAGTCACATGATATAGTTTTGTTGAAACTTTTGAAAATTATTTTTTCAACTACTGAATTTGTATATTACGAGGGCTCAAGCAGACGATTCCTTGGATAAAGGGATAATATTATTCATTCGGAGCTACAGTTAAAAACTCAAGACATCTTGAAAATTAAATTGAGGGTAAATAAATAGACCGATATTTTTTGTAATTACACTGGTATTCAATCGATATTGGTTTTAATACCGGTATATATCAGTTTATCGATATACCGTGCAGCCCTATCTCCTCGTCGGCGATACACTCTTGCCCTACCATCAGCTTGACGTATACAAAATCGTGATTCATCACTAGAAAGAACTGTACTGCAAAGCTGCTGATTCCAGTGAACACGCTAACGTACCCATTCCATTCTGACGGCACGCTGACGATGGGTAAGGAATGGTCCGTGGTATGGACGCCTACTTCGGATGCCGTGTTCAGCGAGTCTGTTGCGGACAGTTTGTGCACTGATTCTATTGTTAGTTCTACCGGGAGTAATTACTGCTGTTCTCGTCGCCGGAAGGAAGCGATCCCGCAAGTTAGACGCCCTGGTGAGCCGGTCTTGTGCAGGGGTCGTAACTCCTGGTCGACCTGAACGCGGTCAGCGGCAGTAGATCCAGTGGTTCTATACCTTCCAATGAGACGGTAAATAGTGACCACTGTGACTCCGAACTCAGCAGCGAGCTCATCGGGAGGTATCTCAGCCTCATGCATACCAATGGCACGCAACCTCTAATTTTCGATTAACCTTGGCATTTTTTAAAATGTCGGAAGGCAAACACTAGCGTGTTTTCTCAATAACCAAGGCTCTCTAGCACAACATAACACAAGGAAAATCGTCAGCCACCCATTCAATTTGACATTCTCGGGTAGATTTTGAAATCCGTAGCAAAATTTTATACGTTTGGGTGGACAGCAACATGTCAATAAACTTTTTGCACGACTTCTTGACCATAAACATGTAACATTACAACTATTCTCTCCTTCTCCCCTCAATCGCAATGTCAACATAAAACAACACATCATGTGATGTCAACACGACAACGCCATGGCTGAAACTGTATTCGCATGTTTGTATACAAAGAATGTTGAAAATAACAAATGTTTCAACTAACAGGAACCCAAGTAATGACTGCCTATGTGAATTTACATATATCTTTCTCCACTGATCAATAACAAAAATAAAAACGTTTACCCGTACGTCCACAGCGATCAACGTTATCGGGGTGAATGACCATATCAATCAGGCATATCACATTGGCCAAACAATGCCAACTACCTCTACACTCAGTACAGTTGCGATCAACCGTAATGCAACGCAGAGAAAATATTTCTGAACTAATTCATCAAAATTCAATCGAACAGAAATATATTTATATTTCATCCTTTATGCTATTTTTCACATTTGTTTCTATTCTACTCAAAGTTTGCTAAGCATCAAATATTTGACACATCATTGTGAAATTTGCTTGTGACATATTTGCGATATTTTTGGTGGATATGATTGAGGAATGTATTGAGATGGTCCCCAGTGTTTTCATCAGATCTCTTGACAGGCAGGCTTTTCGTGAGTCATGGAAAGCATGCGCCCCTTGATTTTCATGATGTTTTCGTGTACTGTCTACATGTACATGGCATGTGTAGGGTATTCAATCTTCTTTTGAACACAAACCCTTGTGATTTAAGGATTCAATAATGCAAATGTAAGAAGACATTTGTCTGAAGCAGAAATGTGGCGGCTGCAGGGATGGTGGAACAAGGTGCTACTCATCGTCAGGTTGGTGAAGCCCTTGGTGTGCACCATATGGTGATTACCAGATCCTGGTCGATATTTCAGATGTATGGCACACCAGTAAAACAGCATGGTGGTGGCAGAGACAGAGCAACATCTGCAGCTGAAGACCGGTTTTTGATCATTCAGGCCCATAGGAACCTCTTGCCACAGCGACCCATCTTCGCAGTGACTTCGGGATGCATCCGGGGTAAATGTTTCGACGCAGACTATCCGGGCAAGGTTGCACGAATGTGGTCCCTGATCGAGAAGACCACCTATTCGCATTTCGCTGCCCCAGAACCACCGCCAGGCACGATATAAATGGGCCATGGACCACGTTGGATGGACCAGAGAAGATTGGCGATCTGTCCTTTTAACAGATGAGTCAAGGTACTGCTTAGACCACACAGATAGGCGTTCTAGGGTATGGAGAAGACAGGAGAGCGATCCCATGCAGCCAACATTGCTAAGCATGACCACTATGGTGGAGGGTCAATCATGGTCTGGGCGGCATCAGCAGGGATGGATGGTATAGTGATGAGATCCTGGATGTCCACGTCAGATTGTATGCAGGTGCTGTAGGTGATAGATTCATTCTGATAGACGATAATGCCCGTCCTCATGTTGCCCATGCTGTTGGGGAGTACCGACAGAGGGAGGGGATTGAGCGTATGGACTGGCCAGCAAGATCCCCGACCTCAATCCAATTGAACATGTCTGGAATGAGTTGCAGCTTGCAATTTTAACCCGACCAGTCCAGCCAAGAAGTGTCCAGGAGCTTGGAGCCATGCTGGTCCAAGAGTGGAATAACATCCCACAAAGAACCGCCAGGAACCAGACTGGGGGCATGAGAAGGCGTTGTCAAGCTGTAATTAACAGTAATGGGTCTCATGCTCGATATTGAACCCATACCAATTCGCTCCGTCTACATATTGGTAAATTGAAAAATTTCCTCTTTTACCAAAAGTATTCATTTTCCACGGTTATCGTATTCAAAAGCTAAAAAATAATGTCAATCACAAATAAAATCTTAATTTCTGTACTTGAATCATTAAAGATATAATTAAATAAAAAAGTATATATACTTTTCATTACAATATTTCAACTAAAACGTAAAACAGGTGGTTGGATATACTTGGTGATTAGCAAATTTTGAGTACTTTATTATACTTTCTTTTTTGACTCAGTATATATTGAGAATTTGAGACTTAGGACAAGCCACTTGCCCGTCATGTCACAGGCAATCATAGTCTATATATACCGAAAAGTCGCCTTGGACTGGTCGAAATCCACGCATGGACAGCGATGTCCACGCGTGTGATTACCAGGATTATTATAATCCCTGATGGGTTCGGGTGTGGGATGGGAAAATCTCACCCGAGGGCAAGATATTTGGGCCAGACACGAGGCTTGCCGAGTGTCTGGACCAAATATCTTGTCCCGAAGGTGAGATTTTCCCATCCCACACCCGTACCCATCAGGGATTATTTTTCTCCCCCCCCCCCCCCCCCCACCATACAGCGGTTACGTTAGCCAGAGGTAATCGGCGGTCACGTGCTGATATAATCAACTCATTTGGTATTCGTTGTTTTGAAAAAACTAATGACACCATCGGAAAGAGCAAGCAAATGTTATGTATATGCCAAAGGTATATACCACGAAATCAATTAGGAACGGTGGCATCTTGGGGTTTAAAGAGTTTTAGAGCATCAAACTTTGATCATACGCCATCCTGATGACGTCAAAGTGAATTAGTGGGTAGCAAGAAACTGACACGATATGTATAACGCCATAATAACGTTATAAATGTATAACGTCACGTGGGTGGGGCGGGATTATTATAATCCCTGATGGATACGGGTTTGGTATGGGAAAATCTCACCCGAGGGCAAGATTTTTGGGCCAGACACGAGGCTTGCCGAGTGTCTGGACCAAATATCTTGTCACGAGGGTGGGATTTTCCCATCCCACATCCGTACCCATCAGGGATTATTTTTCTTCCCCCACCATACAGCAGTAACGTTAGCCAGAGGTAATCGGCGGTCACGTGCTGATATAATCAACTCATTTGGTATTCGTTGTTTTGAAAACTAATGACACCATCGGAAAGAGCATGGAAAAGTTACGTATATACCAAAGGTATATACCACGAAATCAATTAGGAACGGTGGCATCTTGGGGTTTAAAGAGTTTTAGAGCATCAAACTTTGATCACACGGCATTCTGATGACGTCAATATGAATTAGTTGGTAGCAAAACACTGATACGATATGCATAACGTCATAATAACGTTATAAATGTATAACGTCACGTGGGTGGGGTGGGATACATCTGTCTCTCCCTGCTATCTCACCCTGGACAGACGTATGTTACACATGAAGTGGGGGGGGGGGGGGGGGGCATCTGTCTCTCTGCTATCTCACCCTGGACAGACGTATGTTACACATGCAGTGTGTGTGTGTGGGGGGGGGGGGGGGGGGCGGGGAATAAAAATCAGCAGCAGCAAAATGTTAATTAATGAAGCACCGGGTTGTACACGGTGCTTCATTAATTAAATGTTTGTTGATTATTCCTATAAATAGTGGATGGATTCTAATATTATTGATCCGTTGAAATATTGCCCACTCGTGGAAAGTGACAAATCGATGACAGCTGTACTGTATACAACATTATGTTCTACGGATTTAGTTTTGTCATATAATGCTGTTGTGCTCTACCAATATTCAAGATATCTGAGATCATAAGAAGCAGAAAAATAACTACCCAAAATGCAATAGAAACTCCACCGCAAGCTTTCGGTATTATTCTGTCGTCAGTAGCACTAGACAGTCTGCGCCTGTAGTTTGAAAGATTCTTTACATCAACTCTCAAATGTCTAAAATCTAGCAGTGTTTGTGTGGATGTTTCCATCGTCGGACTGGAGGTGATAACTGTTTCCTGCGTACCAGAAGAGATCGGCTGAGTGCTTATTACAGGTGAAGTAGAAAGTAGTATCCCGCTAGTTGATGCCTGTGATTCTGTTATTTCTGTTACTGTGATTCCTGTTCCTGTGTCAGTCGGTAGACAGCTCACCTCAGTAAAAGTTATATTAACAGTCTCGGTAAAAATAATTGTATTAAAAAGTGGAGCGATCGAACTATCGCATATAGAACATGTTACCGGTGATGGACAGGTATAGATTATTGTATCAGGTGTATTGAAGCCGCTGCTCGTTGGCTGAATGGGCAGTGAAGTGGGGTCAACAGCTGGTGAGACCTCGGTTACCGGACAGCTATTCACTGTTTCGGTTAATGTAACAGCATTGATGAGAGAGGATGAAGATTCTGAAAGTAGAAAATGATCAGACCGTTTACACACCTCTCATAAAGGTTTTGTTTTCTTGGTAAGACGGACAGGGGCGTAGCTAAGGTTGGGGTGGGGGAGACAGAATATATTGAGGGTTCAAAAACTGTTATGCCGTACAGTACCGTCGTGGGCTGGTCGTAACCCACGCGTGGGCAGTGATGTCCACGCGTGCGTTTGCCAGGTAATAAAAATCATCAGAAGCAATTTTTTTGTGGAGACACTGTGAGGTTCGAAAGAACGTCAGTTTTCATCAAGAGTGGTATGTCATCTGTTATTTTGTTACACGCCTGTTCTATGAAACCCCATATACAGCAACACTAAACCATGCGGAAAATAAAAATCCGTTCCGCACGCATGTCCCGAACGGAAATCATTGACTGTCTATGCTTAATTATTATGCCTCACGTTTGTAACATCAACAGTGATTGGTTAATTTTACACCTTCTAAAAGTCACAGTTCTGGAGTTTTGGGGCAAAACACGGGTACTATCGGAACGTTTTTCCCCGGAGACAAGAGAACGAAGAAAATGTAAGCTCCACTTCCATTGTTCAGCGTCGATAGGAATTTCTCAACACCAAACGCTGGCTCCGTGTTCGGTTAACTGCAAACAATGAATTCAAACGAATCAGAAGTATTAAAAACTCACGTGTTGTTCACCACCTCAATGAATCCTGAATATGAGCTATGACTTCAATCAATTCTATATTTCCACAAAAGTTTAGTAATCCTCGTCCTAACTGAACCTCCGCCTCAAGTTCAAAATAAATTGTTTCGCTCCGCTTAATTCTATCAACTGTCGTCGTCCGAGAAACATGAATTTATATTCAATTAATTTATACCACTTATCACACAAGCATTAACAATGAATTATAACATGAACAGCTGTAAACACTGGCATTTGTTGAAATAGAAACTCCCAAAGCGACGGCACTTGTGACAAGTCATTTTCGAAGAGACGTCATTCGTTCGAAATTACGTCATGTTTTTGGATTCGACTACATTGTTGTTACGAGATTGATGGCATGCTGCAGTTAACGCTTAACAATGAACGTTTTTTTTGTTCGGCATAATAAAATAATCAGAACGTTTCTTTTCATGTTCTGTCGGTCGATAGTACCTGAGTTTGTGTGATTTCTGAAATAAAACCTGAAGCCAAATTTCACCGGAATTTTCTACAAATCGTGCACTGCAATTACAATTTGAATTACTAGCGATAGCGAAAAATAATAACACGGGTTCCCCTCGCAAATTTGGTTGGCGAATAAATGTGTTCTTTTTTGATAGTTCGTCCCCTGAGTTTCAATGTATACCAGCCCCCCCCCCCCCATCCCCATCCCACCCCCTCCCCCATCCCCAAAAATATATTAATACCACAAATATAAACTGCTGAGCAGAATGTTGATGGGTTTTTCTTAACCCTTTACCCAACGCAGACGATTTCAAAATATATTATTTTAAATATCAGTTTTTAATTTTTTTCAAAAATGTCAACAAAACCATATCATGTGACCCCTCTTTGGAACGAGCTCGACGAGCTCGTTCCAAAGAGGGGTCACATGATATGGTTTTGTATAAAGTTTTCCTAAAATAATATTTTTTCAGCTGCTGAATTTGCATATTACGCGGGCGGATGCGGGCGGTTCGTTGGGTAAAGGGTTAAACAGGTCTTATCATTCCTCCACATTATTTTCTTTCTTCAACTAATGACGGACATTACCAGTTGTCATACATAGAAGACATTGGAACTCAGGGGACGAGATGGTCAAATGATTTGCAGAGTGTCCTTCTAATAATTACTTTTTATAGAAGGCGTGTAATAAACACTGAACGACACGTGGGTTTGTCGAGATGGCACTTGTGCCATCGCCGAAAGAAAAACTTGAGGCCTGCTGTTTTATCCTCCTATGCTGGCATTCGTTAATTAACCCATCCGCGTGTGTCTATGAATAATGCATAGCTAGCATGTCGAATCACGATTTGACAAATTATTAAAACTGTACTTGGTCAAGAGTTAAAATAAATGCCTACACTCACCGAGCCAATAACGACTCGTTTTTTTTCTTTGAGATCCGACTTACATACAATTGTAGACTCGTGGCTTTCACAATGGGTGTAACATCACCAATGTCGACCCCAATCAGGGCGCTAGAAGGCCCCAGTAAGGGCTGTTGTCTGTGAGCGAAACAATACCATACTCGACAAATACCTACACTCATCGAGCCAGTAACGAGTCGCTTTTACCATGAGATCCGACTTTCATAAAATTGCGAACCCATGGCTTTCACAATGAGTGTAGAAATACAAATGTCGACCTCAGTCAGAGCGTTCGAAGGCCTAGTAAGGCTTGTGTCCCTGAATGACACAATACCGTACTCGACAAAAAGCAAACATGCAAAAGCTTTAACCCTCTCACTCCCACTCTGGAGAGACATAGTACGCAATACTCAAGTTGGGTATATTGTGCATCGCCGCACCATTCAACTAGAGAGTATTGATACGTTCACCTATACCTCAACTTTATTCAGTAATCAAACTGGGTCCAGTTTGGATAACAAATACGGTCAACAATATCCAGAAATTGTATCCTTGGCCACTAGCCAAGCACTGACCTAACCAAAATACCGACATACCTCCAGATGTATGTCCTATTCAAACAAGCTCAGCCATTTACAGATGCTTGTTTATCTAAATAAACTTAACCCTTCACCCAACGAATCGCCCGCATCCGCCCGCGTAATATGCAAATTCAGCAGCTGAAAAAATATTATTTTACGAAAACTTTATACAAAACCATATCATGTGACACCTCTTTGGAACGAGCTCGTCGAGCTCGTTCCAAAGAGGGGTCACATGATATGGTTTTGTTGACATTTTTTGAAAAAAATTAAAAAATGATACTTAAAATAATAAATTTTGAAATCGTCTGCGTTGGGTAAAGAGTTAATTAATTACATGATAAACAGCACGTATCTAACTCCAGTTTTTGAAAAGAGTCGCGTGCTGGAATAAACACGAGAACTAGTCCTGGCGGAATACACCTAACTCAGCCACGTGTTCTATGTTCAGAACATTGTAACCATATTGAAACTCACACGGTTGCTTCCGACTAGCCTGTGGTGCCTGCCCTCCCCCACCTGCACTGTATTAATTTGTTGACATTCAATGCGGATCGTGGAATTAAGAATCGGTGATGGTCCATGAGGCGTTTGTGTGAGTTCCCCTCCCTAAACCTCATGGCTAGGCACCATGAACTCAATAATTTATGTACATGTTTGGCGTGAATATCGAAATTATTTCACAAGTGACGACAAAAATAGTATTTTCACGCCAAGCTAGTAAAATAATTTCGGATGCAATCCAAAAGTTCAAATTGTTTAATTTCCTGCATTTAACGTTTGGTTATTCCAAGCGTTAAAAAAAAACATTGATCTCAATATCAACCGACAGTTTGGACAACAGCTGTCTGGTAGTCGCACCTATCTATGTGTCGCGTAAATATTCCGTTGAATACATTAAATAATGTTCTTCTCATAATAAAACGAATACAGTTGGTCTTGACTACACAATGACGACAACACATAACTGAAAACTGACAAAAAGGCATTGTGCTGCTCACAGACCGGCAGTTTATTCAAGCACTATACTCAAACCATATAAAACCTTCATTGACGGCTCAGCCGGACAGGTAGAAAACCCAGAGATAAAAAAATATTATTTTGTTTTGAAAAACTTCACTCTGGAAAACCCTGTGTTCGGATTGCCAAGGCAATCTTGCCGTCTCCGGGGTTGATGCCGAACCTCATCAATACAATGAAAAAAAAACAACAAAATATTAGAAACAAATAATGATGCATGGACAAATGTTGGTGAAGTTTTGTTATACGCCAAGCCCCCCCCCCCCCCCTCCCCCAGGCACACCCCTAAACAGTCGTATCCAACTGTACTCCTTAAAAATGTGATGTTGCACGAGAGCAGCGGAACGCCAGAATGATTTTCTTCGCCTCAACGACCCAATTATCATCAAACAAACAACTCCTAATGCTCGTATAACCCGCCCGCCATGCATATCTTGCATCCTTAGCACACCAATTAAAACCCATACCACCTAACCCGTTAACGTGCGAAGGACTGAGCCACCAAGACAAATATTTTCCGCTACACTTTCAGTGCCACGGAAAAATTGATTCACGCTCGTTGTAGAACTTGAAAGAACTAATTATACCAAAAATATGTGCAACACTGAGCACTGATGGATGTATCACTCTTCGGAGAAACTAAAAATCTCTGCGCGAGACAATAACACTTGAGACACTAGTACGATTTTTCGGCCAAAAGTCGTTGGCACATATCGGTAGACTTATAAACCACCCTCTCCCATCTCACCTCGTGACAGTTGGATGCGATCCTGAACCACCCTTGTTGATTATACCACCCAATAGACCAATTAATATTTTCAACGTGCTGCCTTGGGGAATTAGCTATTAGGGGTCAATTTGAAGGTTCGACATCTTCACAGTTGGGATGAAAACATTATTATTTACCAATTGGCGTGGATGAGATGCTCCTGGGAAGAGATTATCTAATCAACATCACACAAAACAGATCGTTCTCATAGTGTTGACCACTTTGAATTCTGCATTTAACTAACACTTGTACTGACCGCCCCTCTACCCTTCATAGTCTCACGCCCACCTTATTCAAGACTTTCAGCAATGGGTGGGTGATAATTTATTTTTCATTTCCCCAGTACAGACTGCAGAGAGTCATTTCATCATTACTACATTGGCACCAATACCCCCCTCCCCATCCCACCCCCTCCCCCACCCCCAAACATATATTGGTTCCACAAATATAAACTACTGAGCAGAATGTTGATGGGTTTTTCTTAACCCTCTACCCAACGCAGACGATTTCAAAATTTATTATTTGAAATATCATTTTTTAATTTTTTAAAAAAAAATGTCAACAAAACCATATCATGTGACCCCTCTTCGGAACGAGCTCGACGAGCTCGTTCCAAAGAGGGGTCACTTGATATGGTTTTGTATAAAGTTTTCCTAAAATAATATTTTTTCAGCTGCTGAATTTGCATATTACGCGGGCGGATGAGGGCGATTCGTTGGGTAAAGGGTTAAACAGGTCTTATCATTCCTCCACATTATTTTCTTTCTTCAACTAATGGCGGACATTACCAGTTTTCACGTTTGATTTAATCCTGCTTTTAGATAACTATTTCAACTGGCGTTGGAAAACATGTGCTGCAACATTCCCGAAGAGAATTGAATGGGATTACACAGTAGGCCAAGTATCAGACCTGTCGGCAGCACGCAGCGCTGAAGGTAACACTGTTACAAAATTCCAGCTTCCATTCGAACAGTACCAGTGTCAGGTGCTATTATCAAAACCAATTGAGCATTTTTTGCTCCAAAATAATTACAAATGTGGAGTTTTACTGTTCTTTTTCCTGACAGAGATCGTGTATCAGTGATGACTATTGATAACAGTCCCAGTTTTTAGCATTGCTGTGCATCAAACACTTTGTGATGAGAAACGGTATTTCCGACAGATAAATATAGTTGAAGATTCTCATTGGTTATTTTCCACTGATGGCTGCAAACTGAAAGAACCAGCCCACCAAGAGAATTGGAGCACGCGAAGGGTATTTTTATCAGATCACACCAGAGCTTTCTGGTTAAAATTACCACATGCCCCTAAAACCCATGTAATCGTGAGAAATGCAGTTACGGGTGTGTAATAAAACAATGCCTCTTTACCACTCACTGAAAATTAACGTTGGAAGTTTGTCCAAATACTATTTGTAACACCTTATTGACAAAATCACTGGGTTTGATTGAATTTAGTGAAAATCGGTTATTATTTCCGCCTTTATTGCCAGATGACAATTTCATTTCACTTGACATGATAAAATATATTTTTATATGTTTCGTCATCGATTGCGCTCTTCACTGTTGCAACTGCTGTCCTTCAAAACTCAAAGGAACTGATTTTGGTGCCAAACTTTTTTTAGAAAACGAAGAGGTTTGCGTGCCAAATCATTTTTTTGAGCTACTGGCTAAATCAGTGCTTGATAACGTGAATACCGTTGTTTTCCTACACTCGTATTGTCACCTATAACTGGGAGCGCGATGGATCAGTAGGTAGAGATGCAGACTGCAAGCTGAGAGGTCCTCGGATCGAATCCCACCTCTAGCAACCGTGTTGTGTCCTTAGGCAAAACACTTCATACCCATTGCCCGAGTGGGGACACGGTGGCGTTGTGTACTATGGTGCACTGCACGTCGATGGTGTCTTTCTCCACCCGTAAAACTGTCCAACACGAGGTGACTCCTGCTGTCGAATGTGCCGTTAATCCCTAATAAATAAGTAAATAAATTTTGACAACTGATCTTGCAGTTTTCCAGGGAAACGAAACTGACCGTGTCAAGCATATCTAGATAATACATATTCAATTTAACCCTTTGAACCCTGGTGGTATGTTCCATGTCAGAACAATGGCATCAATCAGAAGAGTCCATTTCCATCATTTGGGGGTAGACCAATTAATATTGTCTACCCCACATATTTACTTAGCAGCCATCCAATACAATTGTTCACGCTCTTTATAGAAATTCAAAGAACTAATTGTACAAAAAATATGTGCAACGCTGAGCACTGATGGATGTATCACTCCTCGGAGAAACCAATAATCTCGGCGCGAGACAATAACACTTGAGACAATAGTACGATTTGTCGGCCAAAAGTCGTTGGCACATATCCGTAGACTTATAAACCACCCTCTCCCATCTCACCTCATGACAGCTGGATGCGATCCTGAACCACACTTGTCTTATTATACCATCCAATAGACCAATTAATATTTTCAAACGTGCAGCCATTGGGCTGCACGTTGAAAATCTTGATTGTTCTACCCCACACATTCACTAAGCAGCCATCCCACTTAATGAAATTATGACGTATCATATTCCTAGATCAGAAAAGTGGCCTCTCGGGCTTAAAGGGTTATTCTTTTTTAAACGTATTTGAAGCAATAGAGAATACCGCACAGCGTCTAGTTTGCTCAATATATCGCCTGTTAAATGGCCTCGTTCAACTCAAGGGATGATGTATGGGTTTTTGAAGATAACAGCAGAGTTAATTGTCAGTCAAGAATATTAACCCTTTACCTAACATGAAAAGCAGACGACACTTGCAAACAAAATTCTTAAAGAACTAATTTTTTTCATTTTTTGTCTCAAAAACATAGGTTATGACCCCTCTTTGGAACGAGCTCGACGAGCTCGTTCCAAAGAGGGGTCATAACCTATGTTTTTGAGACAAAAAAATGAAAATTAATTGGCGATTTTTGTGAATAGCGCTGGCCGGTTTTGGTCGTTACGTTGCGAAAAGGGTTAAGCACGAAAAATGCCAAAACCCATTTTTGTAATGGTACATTCAAAGCAATAAATTCGAATAGTTTGAATTCCACGTCATAACCCCGTCCTGTACAGTTCCAATATTAACGGAAGTATGTTGCACATCGGGTGTATACAATGGACCATTCCGTAATTTCTGCACAGAATGCCTTCACTTGAGATGTGAAAAGGTTGTTCAACCTTTCAGAAACAAGCGATAGCTCCATTTACGTGTACTAGTTGTTCGAAGGCACGAATGGTCTAACCGATACTCTTATTGATACTGAATTCACATCGGTGAATGACAACATTTTGTGAGGCAGTTCTTTTAATAATTTGTAAGTGAATTAGATTCGACATTCTATTTGATTTCGGTCATTTTCAAAATTCGATTTAAGCAAAAACTTGTAATTCGCCGGACCCTAAACTTAATGCATGTTCAACGTTAACATTATGTGATTAGAATGCGTTGAGCTGGTAGAGAGAAAATTAACGCAAAATTTGTAACGACTATATATTCTAGAGCGAAAGTGGAACGGCGTAACTGCCATGATTCAATGCCCCATTTATAACGACTCGGTAAACTAGTGAAACGGCCTAACTGCCATGATTCAATGGCCCATTTGTAACGACTCCATAACCTCGAGCGAAAATGGAACGACCTAACTGCCATGATTCGATGCCTCATTTGTAACGACTCCATAACCTAGAGCGAAAGTGGAACGGCCTAACTGCCATGATTCGATGCCCCATTTGTAAAGACTCCATAATCTAGAGCGAAAGTGGAACGGCCTAACTGCCATGATTCGATGCCTCATTTGTAACGACTCAATAACCTAGAGCGAAAGTGGAATGGCCTAACTGCCATGATTCTATGCCCCATTTGTAACGACTCCATAACCTTGAGCGATAGTGGAACGTCCTAACTGCCACGATTCGATGCCCCATTTGTAACGACTCCATAACCTAGAGCGAAAATGGAACGAGCTAACTTCCATGATTCGATGCCCCAATTGTAAAGACTCTATAATCTAGAGGGAAATTGGAACGGCCTAACTGCCATGATTCGATGCCCCGTTGGTAAAGACTCCAAAATCTGAAGCGAAAGTGCAACGGCCTAACTGCCATGATTCGATGCTTCATTTGTAACGACGTCATAACCTAGAGCGAAAGTGGAACGGCCTGACTGCCATGATTCTATGCCCCATTTGTAACGACTCCATCACCTAGAGCGAAAATGGAAGGACCTAACTGCCATAATTCGATGCCCCTAGTGACGACAATATGGGTGGTCAAGTAATAGCTTCGACGGAGAGGCAAGCAAGCTTTATGTGAGACAGAACTGCGTTACGGGGAAGTGTTACCGCGAATTTCTCCAGCTCTGTTGGCAACTACTTTTTCTTTTATTTCGGTCCGCTCAATAAAACTCACGGAACAGGTTACACTGAGGGTGCGAAAGACTTTCAAGTGACGTCACCATTGCCCTGTCAGGTATTTCAATTTGGTCAGTAATAACGAAAGACTAAAGAGCCAGGAATTACCACACTTGTCATAATGTTGACTGCTGAAAAAGACTATATTCTCTGTGTCGTCTGCTCGTTTGTTACAGCTTTACGCATAATGATTTGCAGCCATTGTTACAGGGTTAAATGCTCTCAATTCTGGCCACTATAGCTCTAATTACAAGAAGAGCCTGCAACAGAGAACGCTTTTAAAATACATTGACCCTATATCCCGATAAATTCTGTCTTTTGATTGGTCAGAATGTCTTGGACAAATAGCCATGGCAAAGGGTGCGCCCAACATCGAAGGTATATGAGAGCGTGCAACATCCACTGTATAAGCGCACGCGAAACATCGGGGGTATATGGCTTCAATGAAAGCTTTTCGCTTCCGCGCGCCTCATTATGGAACTCGAACCAAAAAACCCGAAAATAGTCACAAATATCATCCGACAATACAATCATAAAAATAAAATAAGAGCAAATAATTGGTCCCCTGAGTACCAATGTGTTCTATGTGCCAGTCGGCACATAGAACACATTGGAACTCAGGGGACGATATGTCAACAAAATGCTGTTCACTCGTTTCCTTAACGACCCAAGGGATGTAACTCTATCTGTTGTCTTCTGCAGTTATAAAAACAAAATAATTATCACGAATTTCGTCCCAATGATTGTGGAGCTGAGAAATTTGTCCACAAATTTATTTCCACTGTGTTTGTTTTGTGTTTCAAACGGGACAAAAACGTTATCTCCGCCAACGTGTACGGTATATGGAGATTTAATACCTGGATGTCTCATTTAAAAACCGACATCCAGGTATTAAATCTCCATATACCATACATGTTAACGGAGATAACGTATAATGTATAGGCGCTTACCTTCAGTGCATGTTCTTATATGCAGCGTTTTGTTGAGTGCGAGGTTTGCTTGACACAGGTCATTTCTGGCGAAAACGAGCGAATAGAAGTAACAACTGCTTTGACCATAATAAAAGAAATGTATGAACGCTGAACACTCATTATTCAAGGCATCAAATAAACCATTCATACAATACTGTTTGCACGTCTCCAGTTCAACGTTTGCTGGTATTTCTGTAAATGGTTGTCTGTTTGGCAAGCATGAATTAAAAGAGGTATACGAACACTGTAAATCTGAAGAAAAAAACATTGAAAGGAAATAAATAAAATAGCACAAAACTTTAACATGTTGTTTTAATTCCGTTGAATGACATAAAAACAAACTATGTGGTGTATTTTCCGCATAAAGCAGAAAATGATTTACCCACACTTTTCGATTTTCTGCCTTTAGCAAATGCTATGATATAATTACCAACTAATCAAGTCACTACCGGCGGCGTGCGTGTACTGGCCGACTTGTTCAATTTTGGTAACTTTGGTCCTCATATTCCACAATTCTACAGGCAACTTCACGTAACTGAAAAAAATTCTTACAAAATTTTAAATCTCGTACCTCCGCCCAGGCCTGAAAATAAACAGACTGACATTTGCAGAATGAGGTCCCCAGAGGGTGAATTTGCTGATGCTATCCCATACAGTGGGCCAATTTATCCTTTGGGTCCTCTTTCTGTTTCGTTTTGAGACTCTGATTCAGATTGAGGTTCAGAGAGGGTAAATTTAGTGATGCTACCCTGCTGCGCAGGGTAGCATCATCAAATTCACCCTCTGGGGACCCCATTTTGCAGATGACAGTCTGCTTATTTTCTGGCTTGCCTCTACCATAACCTCGAACGAGGCCCCAACTTATATTCTGACCACGTTTGTGAAACAATGAAACGAATTTGCTCAACTGTTCTTGTCTACACATAATATATTCTTTTTGAGGCGCTATTCAGACAAGTTGTCCGTAATTAACGATTACCCAGTGTAACAGTTTAAACGTACTACTAGCGCTATTCACACATATTTCCATTTTACATGTTTGACCCAAATACATAGCTTAAGACCGTGACAGTCGGTTTCGTTTTTTTTTCTATCGACGGATATCAATAAACAGTGTCCATTAAAGTGTTGGATTTGGGTGTACTGTGTATTACCAACCTTCGTTATCCACAGAAGTTATTGCCTCTGCTCAGAAGAAATTACAAGGAGAAATTTCCCATGTTCCCCGCAATGACAAGTATAATAAACGATCACTAATGAGTCGCGATTTCATATGATATTTATCTACCGAGTTCACTAAAATCGAACTGATCCGAGGCTTGTCGATTTTGTTGAACAAGGTTCAGAAAATGGATGCCAAATTGTGACGAATTATCGTTGCGCGCGTTGCGCTAGAATAGCGCGAAACTTTTGTCTGAGCGGCACTAATAAACATTTAATGTTTTGGCCTGGCCTAATTTGGGAATAGTCATTGGTCGGTGATTTACTACGCCGACCAATGATTGTTAAGGTGTTTACTGAACACCTCAACACAGTGGAGTGAATTCGTGTGATCACTTTAGCCAATTCTTTCAGCAGGTTCACACTGGATTTTTAAATCAAATAAGAAAAGACTGATATTTATCTGTTTTTACAAGTGTTGTATAAGCTTTGTACCACAGCTTACCCTGCAGCTGGCACATGCACTCGGGTGTGGGACACAGGTTTCATAGTTCTTTTGTTCTTGAATCAAAGGGTTTTTATCTATGTTTTTCCTGGCCGGCTTTGGCAGTGTTACTGGGGATATTTTGATCGCTTTTGAAGTGATGACGCATGCATGTTTTGAAAGTTTTGTAAAAGTTTAAGAGTTTAAAAGTTTGTAAATAAACCTGCTAGCGACAGACTGGCTATTTGCACAGTATTTGTGGTTGTGTTGAGTTAGTGAAGCATAGACTTTGAAATTATTTGTAATACATAGAGGATATCTATTGTTTTCTTGTGAATACCGGGATTTATCTCATGAGTGAGTGAGAGAATTCGTATTTTCACGCGCAGCGCGTGAAAATACGAATTCTCTCACTCACTCATGAGATAAATCCCGGTATTCACAAGAAAACACTAGATTTTCTTTTTATTATACCCCTTTCATTTGAAGCTTCAACTGAAACGATCCAAACCGACGCCCATACCACGCAAGAAATCTGTTTACACAATCAGCTGATCGCTGTTTACGCTGACACAGATCACACCTTGTTGAACTCGATAGTGGAGCGAGAACAACTTTTGTTTTGCGCTTGTGAAAATTCATTTGTAAATTTCAAGTTCACACGAATTGTTAATCACCGAGGTGTTTGATCTCACTTGTGAGGGGAGAACGCAATTTATTTTTTTTTACCGATTTCTATTATAATTAGACGCTAGGGGTGTAATAAATATGTAATTCAATCTCTTATCTAGAATTACATAATAGAATTACATATGTATTACAAATAATTTCAAATTCGTAATTATTAAAGTTGCCCCGCGCTGTTCACAAAAAAATGCCTGCCAAATGTCATTATTTTTTCGATCTTTGCCTCAAAAACACAGCTTTTGAGTCCGCAATGGAAAGATCTCGTCGAACCCTCTCACATCAGTAGTCATTAGCTATGTTTTCAAGACAAAAAATAAACATATTTTGTTACTGAGGAAATGTTTTCAGCAAACGTCTGCTATTTGTATTAGTATTACAAGATTAATTCAATTCTTCTTCCGAAACCATCTCACTCATAGTAAAATGGTGTCATCCTTTTGGTAATTGACAGTTACTAACACCTTACAAACTTTCTTTTTTCTCAAACGAAAATAGCCGAAACCCCATTTTACTGATACCGGCAAGGGGGGTGGGTGGTGGGGGGGGGGGGGGGGGGGGACGGTGGTGGGTCGCAAAAAAATGCCAGGATACAAGGTCCGGGTGGGTGGGTGGGTGTTGGGTGGGTGGGTCCGAGCCCCAAAGTGTAGTTTTTGCTGGTGTCATGCAATTTTTTGCCAAATATCATTTTACAGACAAGTAATTACAACCAAAGTGAATTCAAGTACTTAGATTCATAACTTAGAACAGAATAGAGCATTGATAATGTGTTGGGGGCTCCATGTTAGAATTTTTTCTCCATGTTTTACACTTCATTAGGGGGTGGGTCCTGTTCTGGGTCTGGCAAAAATTTGTAAAACAAAAAAGTGATTCCCAGCTATTTGGTCATGATTTTCACTCCTTTATATTTCTACTAAGGTAGTCTGCCTCTTATTAGTGCTTTGTAGCTCCTATTATTTGATTCTTATGTAAGCCTCAGGGTGCCTCATGCCATTGGTCTAGTGTGCTTCCATGTATGGAATAACTGGAAAGATTGATAGAATAAAAATCTTGATTGTGGAAAACGTGTATAATTTCAAGGTAAATATGATTCTAGTGACACTAACATAAAAAAATAAATAAGAGGCAATTCATCTCAGACATGCCACCCTGGTATGGGTCAAAGGACTTCAGTATTAGGTCTATCTCAGACCAGCTGCACAAACTAAACATTTAACCGAAAAGTAATGAAATGAAAAACAACTATTTCTTGTGGACAGTTGAAGATATCCAGGTGGGAACAATATATTTTGGGCAGGGCTTCTTGGTGGTGGGATTCGACTGGTGTCTGAACAGCATAGACATGTTGTACAGCGGGGTAAGGGTTGTGTTGCTTGGAACATGAATGGGTGTGTATCTGCAATTCAGTTGGTGGAGGCGGATTCCAGTGGTTACCTGAGGGTCTGATGCTGCATTTCCTTTGTGGCTTTATATGCAGAGAGATTGTTTTGGGGCCATCTGTGGCTAGGGATGCCTTGGATGCCCAAGAGCAGGGCTGGGATATCGGACAAGTTGGTTTGCGGCACCTTTCATGTTTGGGAAAAGTATCTATTTATTTATTTATTTATTTTTTTTGATTTAGGTAATTTGAATACTTCGTTAAACAGATTTTATAAATTGGTGGTGGGTCCCCAATTTTATTACATGCCCATGCAGTCTCTCTTATGCAATACGGCGTGCATACGGCTGTGCAATACGGAATTCTGTATTGCACACTAACCTGTTCCAACCGGGACATTTTTTATGCAATGCGACTGCATAAAGTGCATGGTGTTTACCACCGTTGATAGAAAAGAAAATTAGGTCAGTAGGTGCTTGGGTCATGTAATAAGTACAAAACCACATGTATGTTTCAATGAGTCGTTTTGTATTCAATTCGTCAGATGTGCGTAGAAAGAAAACGTCTCGACCTTCGGTCTCGACGTTTTCTTCCTACGCACATCTGACTCATTGAATACAAAACGACTCATTGAAACATACATGTAGTTTTGTCTATGTCTTCGAGGAAAAACTGTGCTGTGCGGAGGGGTGGGTGTCCAAGACACGACTGATAAAAATTTGCATTCCGGGTGTGGCGGGTCCCAAAAATTGAAAATGTAAAAATTTCCACCTTGTATCCGAAATTTTTTGCCTGACCCTCCCCCCCCCCCCCCGATACCAGCGGTAGTATTCATTCCAATGAATGTTCAGATACGTGATGTTCAAAAGAAGAAATGAAGTGTTGCATTACTAGGCTATAGGATAATTAGGACTGTCGTTAACACAAACAGTAAATATTTTAACTGGAAATCCTAAATTGCTAAACTACCAGTAGCTGTGTTCTGAATTCACCTTATCCCTTTACCCAACGTAACGGCCAAAACCGGCCAGCGCTATTCTCAAAAATCGCCTATTAATTTTAATTATTTTTTTTCATTTTTTATCTCAAAAACATAGGTTATGACCCCTCATTGGAACGAGCTCGTCGAGCTCGTTCCAATGAGGGGTCATAACCTATGTTTTTGAGACAAAAAATGAAAAAAAATAGTTATTCAAGAATTTTTTTGGCAAGTGTCGTCTGCTTTTCATGTTAGGTAAAGGGTTATGAGGTTGAGCGATATGAAATGGGATCTAATTACCTGCAACTTTAACCCTTCAAAAGTAATGATTATAAAAAATGACGACATAACGTTTTTTCCATTTTGAACTGTACATGATATATTATCACCATTGTGTTTTTGCACAAAATTTTGTAGCAGAGTCTCCCTCTTTTTTCAAAGGCAATATGTCGACGAGTCGACATATTGACTTTGAACAAGAGGGCGACTCTGCTCAGAAACAAAAACGAGACTCGTAAAACATAATGGTGATAATAGATTTATCTACAACTGCAGTGTCAATAACTTGATTAACCCTTTGCCTAACATGAAAAGCAGACGACACTTTGCAAACAAAATTCCTTAATAACTATTTTTTTCATTTTTTTGTCTCAAAAACATAGGTTATGAGCCCTCAATGGAACGAGCTCGACCAACTCGTTGCAAAGAGGGGAAATAACCTGTGTTTTTGAGACAAAAAATGAAAAATGACGAAAATTAGTTGGCGATTTTTGTAAATAGTGCTGGCCGGTTTTGGACGTTACGTTGGGTAATGTGTTAACTGACCACTCAATAGTTTCAGATTATTTATTTGTTTATTTATTGCTGTTTAAGGTCACATATTTCTGCACAATCGCTAATCATGACCATTGCAGTTTTACGGGTGGAGGAAGCCGGAGTATCCGGAGAGAACCACCGAGCAACGGCGAGCAAATCTGTCAGCTCCTCATCACACCAAATTCAAAAAAGCAGGGTTAGCATTGGTTAAAGACAGGTGCACCATCGACGTGCAGTACGCCTTACTACACAAAGCCACCGTTCCTCCGCGTGGGCAATGGGGGTGAAGTGTCTTGCCCAAGGACACAACGCGGTTGCTGCGGGTGGGATTCGAACCGAGGACCTCTCGGCTTGAAGCCTGCACCTATACCCACTGAGCCACCGCGCCCCTAGTTTCAGGTTTCATTTTCACACTCATAAAACGCAGGCTGTTTCCGTGGAAGTTGCATACGGCTGACTTGAACTCTACCGACCCTCGGATAAATTTAATGAACGCGTTTGTGCAATACTCCGAAAAGACTATGCGTTGGAAACGAGGCGTTGTTTCAACTTGAATGCGATTTAGCTAGAGGAACAGAAAGGTAATGATGTTTAACCCTTTACCCAACATAACGGTCAAAACCGGCCAGCGCTGTTCTCAAAAATCGCCAATTAATTTTCATTATTTTTTTCATTTTTTGTCTCAAAAACATAGGTTATGACCCCTTATTGGAACGAGCTCGTCGAGCTCGTTCCAATGAGGGGTCATAACCTATGTTTTTGAGACAAAAAATGAAAAAAATAAGTTATTCAAGAATTTTTTTTGCAAGTGTCTTCTGCTTTTCAGGTTAGGTAAAGGGTTAATAAAATAATAATTATACTCTTCAGAAGAGTATTTTTCCCTTCTATATATAGCAACCTATACGGTCTATGACACAATTTTCCAAAGCGTGCATTATAACTATAAATAGTTACGTGAACAAATCGTAACTAAGCACGCGTTTGTATCCTACAGTTTCAAGATACAGATTTGGTATCAGAGGCCCTGATAACGATATATTCAGGTAATTACGGACCCAATACATAACTTATTGTAAGATAACTAAAGTTAACCCTTTACGACGGGAGGTTGAGATGCAGGCGAGTTCTTGCTAACTACATTTTATATTTGGTCTTAATCTTTTTACTGCCACGCCTTCTTTAGCCATATATGGATGACCTCTATGTACGCCTGTATGCGAGGAAGTTTAATAAAATCTGTGACATACTTGAAACTCTACCATCTGATTAATTGTTGGAAAGGGCTCTCTGAGCTTTCTCCAACAATTTGCCCTTGCGCGAGGTAGGTTTGATCTGCGCATACCAGAACGTACAGATAATCATCATAAAATATGTGACAGTAGTCGTTTTCGGCAGCGTAAGTCTTAAAACATAGCGTATCTCATTGTAAAGCGTTCAACGAGCTCGTTCCAAACGGGTTCTAAGATATATGTTGGAGGCAAAAAATAAAAAAAATTAAATTCTGAGGGCGTTTTTGCAAATAGCTGGAGAGAGCTGGCCGATAATGGTCGCTAAGTTGATTAACAGTTGATAACATCTAGAAAATGTCTGTTGCGCTGGAGGAAGTATCTATAAAACACTTCAAGTATTTCGATTTTACGTGTCATCGGATAATAGAAAATCTCCGCTTTCTCTCTTCACATAAACGAGGCCACCAGTAAATAAAGTGTAGTGCAATGCCTTCCCGTAAGCCGTCGTTAAAACTTTCTTAAAAATACAAAGAAAATAAAAAGCAGTGCTAATTAGTAAAGTCTAACAAAATACGTACGGGAAATTGATCACTAACTGGAAATTTTACACCCTTGGAAACACTTGATATTTGAAACAGAAAACAAATGAATTTCAACAACGCTGATATGATAATCCCGGATGACACTAAATCGCTAACACTAAATCGCTAGTTATACATTAATACCAAAGACTTGGCCTCTGAGTCGACGATTATCTGAGTCAGTGTCAACAGCGAAGTAGTGTCTGGTGACTATCTCAAAAGCATGTCATATTGCACATTGCTGGCTTATTGTGTGATCTGGGAGATGTTGGAGAATCAGTGGACACCTGTTTGGTGCTGTTAGTTCACTAATGCCCTAACACCAGAGCATTTGAGGTGACAAATATCCACATGAATGTCTGGGAGAGGGTCTTGGAGCCCAGCTTACAGTTTAGCCCGCCCTACAGTTTAGCCCGCCCTACCCCCGACATTCAAAATCACTCCGTGGCTGTTGAATTATCCTGTTTTCTATTTATATGTCATATAATACAGCTGGTATAATGGTACTCTCGTGTTTGACTAATCCCTTTTGATAGCGTGTACCGAAGAAGGGTCAACCCAACAACACTGTCTACAACAGAAGTTGTAGAAGGTTTAAATGATAATAGAAGGTTTGAATGATAATTTGTAGAAGGTTTAATGATACTAATTAAGGCAGTAGTATCTAACTGCCACTCATCCTTCTTGGGTCCTGCGAATATTCAAGATTCGATTCGATATCGACACCATACGTATGCTTCGAGATCGATCCCGAATCAGTCTCAGGGTTCGATTTTTTCGAATCTCTCGTACTAACTTCAATTTGTTACATTTCCAACAAAAATAGGATAACACTGTCATTAGAAAATTCATTCATGTAGGCTCAATTCCTATTTATTTGAATAACTGACAATGTTTAGTTGTTAGGTAAGGTGTGAATTTGGCCCAGAACATTATCCATAGTTTTGGTTTTTGAAGGCTTAACTTGTTACTATTCACGTTCTTAAGAACGTGAATAGTAACAAGTTAAGCCTTCAAAAACTAAAACTATGGACAATAGGCCAAGCTGATTCAGCGACGGTGCTACAGAGAATATTTAGTTATTGGTGTTTAAGGTGTTCACTCCGCCGCATAAGGGTCATCACAGTGTTCCGTAACTTCCGTTTGATGCAATATGAAATAACTTGTCTTTTAAGATTCGATTCGGGATTCGATTCGATGTCGATATCAGAGACACGATTCGATTCGAGATTCGATTCGAAAAGAAATTTGTGATTCGCAGATCCTTACATCCTTCCTACCAGTGCTGTTGACCATGTAGTTATTTTTTCAACAGCCTGCATGTTGAATCTCATTATATCACATGAAACGTCGTTAACTGCGACGTAACAACCCATGTTTTATTTCCTGATTATCAACCAGTGTCTAATCGGCGCGTGGTCCCATAGCAGCAGCATTGTATTCTTTTGCGTAGTTCACATGACGTCAATTACGACAACAGGTGCAAGTAAAGCGCATTCATGACGTCATGGTGTGGAGCGTCTGAGCCAACGAACTGATTGTCGGATGTTTTGGGAGAATTTAGTGACAATGAATTAAATAAAAAGTGTAAAAAACAATCGAAATTTCATGTGATATACAGAATCTTTAACTCGTGATGTTTGGATATAAAGGCTCGTTGTGAATCAAATTCATCAAACTCGTTTCAAAAAATCTTATATCCAAACATCACTCGTTTGAGATCCTCTATTTAGAGAAGTGCCCCCTGTATGGTGGTGTTCGTGCATTTTCGTAACTACTGCACTAGTGCGTAGAATTTTCCAAAATGAGAAGTAATATGACTGGTGGTATGGGAATAGTGTAAAGTATAAAGGCAATCATCACAATATAGCAACCTGAATTGAAGTGTCGTGACACCCTTACCTGTACACAATATAGCAACCTGAATTGAAGTGTCGTGGCACCCTTATCTATACACAATATAGCAACCTGAATTGAAGTGTCGTGGCACCCTTACCTGTACACAATATAGCAATCTGAACTGAAGTGTTGTGGCACCCTTATCTATACACAATATAGCAACCTGAATTGACGTATTGTGGCACCCTTACCTATACACAATATAGCAACGTGAATTGACGTGTTGTGGCACCCTTATCTATACACAATATAGCAACCTGAATTGAAGTGTCGTGGCACCCTTACCTGTACACAATATAGCAACCTGAATTGACGTATTGTGGCACCCTTACCTATACACAATATAGCAACCTGAATTGAAGTGTCGTGGCACCCTTACCTATACACAATATAGCAACGTGAATTGAAGTGTCGTGGCACCCTTACCTGTACACAATATAGCAACCTGAATTGACGTATTGTGGCACCCTTACCTATACACAATATAGCAAATATAGCAATGTGAATTGAAGTGTCGTGGCACCCTTACCTGTACACAATATAGCAACCTGAATTGACGTGTTATGGCTCTCTTACCTGTTCACAATATAGCAATTTGAATTGGCGTGTTGTGGCACCTTACCTGTACACAATATAGCAACCTGAATTAACGGCACCCTTACTTGTACACAATATAGCATCCTGAATTAAAGTGTCGTGGCACCCTTACCTGTACGCAGATTATCGGAAAGACGTACGAAAAACAGGAATGTATGAAGCCTGGATACTATACCATGTCGAAAATGTTTTTCAGAAGTTTCTGAAGATGGACCAGAAGCTATACTTGTCACATTATTAGATCGCGTGTTTAAATGTAAAATAATCCCATTAATTAGAAAGATGTTGATATGATAAGAAGTAATGAAGACTGCTTCGTTACACTGTGGCGGGATATATAAAATAAATAGGTACTAGGACTGGTAATCAGATTTTAACCACAAGTAGTGTAAGGGTTTTAACCTCAGCAGAATTTGCAAATACACTCGGCTTGCTGAGTAGTTAAAACCTTTTTCTCCCCCCCCCCCCCCTCCCACTGCATGTGTAACATACGTCTGTCCAGGGTGAGATAGCAGGGAGAGACAGATGTATCCCACCCCACCCACGTGACGTTATACATTTACAACGTTATTATGACGTTATGCATATCATATCAGTTTCTTGCTACCAACTAATTCGAATTGACGTCATGAGAATGCCGTGTGATCAAAGTTTGATGCTCTAACACTCTTTAAACCCCAAGCTGCCACCGTTCCTAACTGATTTCGTGGTATATGCCTTTGGTATATACATAATTTTTGCATGCTCTTTCCGGTGGTGTCATTAGTTTTTCAAAACAACGAATACCAAATGAGTTGATTATATCAGCACGTGACCGCCGATTACCTCTGGCTAACGTTACCGCTGTATGGTGGGGGTAGAAAAATAATCCCTGATGGGTACGGGTGTGGGATGGGAATATCTCACCCTCGGGATAAGATATTTGGTCCAGATACTCGGCAGCCGAGTGTCTGGACCAATATCTTGTCCCGAGGGTGAGATTTTCCCATCCTACACCCGTACCCATCAGGGATTATAATATTTCTACTCGTCATTCAAATCTGATTACCGGCCCTAGTACATATTTGTTTTATTTATACCATGCTCTTAATAAATAATCGACTTTGTCATTTAAAAAGGAGAAAAAACTATACTTTCTGTCGCAAACACACGTGTGTGTTTTGTTTACATCTGTGCCAGTGGGCAGTACTACCGGCTGCACGTGAATACTTGACTGACAGCTAGACACATCTTTAAAGTTGGTTGAATTTACCCTGCTTTTTCAGTCAAATTATTATTAACAATTCTTAAATTTTATTTTAAATATTTAATTGTAGGTATTTTAAAATCATTGCACGCAGTAGATAGTGCCGCAAAACGTCGCATGTTTGAATGAAACATCGCGAAGAGTGAATGTTTCTAAGTTAACAAATTGCGTCATATCAAAGGTCAAGTTGATAAACTTCCTACTTTTCTACTATAGGTGTAAATTTTGTTTAACCGCAGTAGACGCTTTACACCGGTATTTGGGTTTAAAGGTAAAATTTAACACACAGGCTTTTCACGGGTAGTAACATACAGTTAAAACTAGAAGTCCTGTCACGAACTGTGCGCTTATCTAGGCTTCAATGCGCGTATGAATTGCGCACAATTGCCATATCGAAAGGCATCCAAAGCACGGCAGGTTCTCCTGGTTACTCATAGCAAACACGGGCAATGTTTCTGCCAATGGACATCCGGGTTACCCGGAGGTCCGTTGGCTGAAACATTGCTTGTGCACATGCCATATTTACAGAATTTGATAGCCTTATTATGGTCATATCGCGTAGATTAACGCGCATATCGACGTGCTATTTGTGTGCATTTCAGGACAGGACTTTTAGTTTTAACTGTAGGCGAGCATGGTATAAAATATTTTTAGAGCAGGCGTTTTTCCTTTTTTTTTAGTTTTCCGGCTTGGTTCCGGTTTTTGTGGCAATCCGGAAAACCGAACAGCAAGACACAAAAACCAGTTGAACGGTTTCACTGTGTTTGTGAATAAAGTGATCAAACTTCCTTACTGAGGTAGAAATGAGTTAGCGGTTCCTGTGGACTCTATTCACTTAGTCTATCAGGCAAAGGGGCGAATAATCACGTTCTCATTATCACATTTTCTCCCTTATTGACTCGTCCACCGGACTCCACCGGACTCTACCGAGTCAATAAGGAATAAATTGTGAGGATGTACAATTAAAACTAGAAGTCCTGTCATGAAATGCACACAAACAGCACGTCGATCTGCGCGTTAATCTACGCGTTATGGCCATAGTAAGGCTATTCAATTCTGTACATATGGCCTGTGCACAAGCAATGTTTCAGCCAATGGACCTCCGGGTAACCCGGAGGTCCATTGGCAGGAACATTGCCTGTGTTTGCGATGAGTAACCAGGAGAACCTGCCGTGCTTTGGATGCCATTCGATATGGCAATTGCGTGCAATTCACACGCGCAATTAAGCCTAGATAAGCGCACATTTCGTGACAGGACTTCTAGTTTTAACTGTACTGAAGAAGAGAGTACGAATGCGTCGTGTTTTCATTGGCGCATTATCTCCCTTGGTGACTCTTCGACCGGACGAGTTAATAAAGGAGAAAATGTAATGATGAGAACACAACATAGATCAGATAAATTTTGTTCATTTATAAAGGGATAAAATGTGACGATGTACTGAAGAAGAGAGGACGAATACGTCATGTTTTCATTGGTACATTATCTCCCTTGGTGACTCTTCCACCGGACGAGTCAATAAAAGAGAAAATGTAACGATGAGAACGCAAGGCAGATTAGATAAATTTTGTTCATTTGTTACCCTAAATTTGCATTTTTATCTGACTGAATGGGCTTGGTAACTGATTCTCTAGAAGCTTTAAGAGTTATCAAAAGGAAGGTATGTTGAACTTAATGGAAATACTAAGAGTGAGAGGTGTTGTACAAACTATTACAGATTTTGTCCACGTAACGGAGCCTGAAAGATTATTATCATGTTTTTATTTGGGTTCTAGTCGTTTCGTCCCATGGTCGTTTCGTCCCAAGACGTTTCGTCCCATTTTGGACGTTTCGTCCCATTTATTTTGGTCGTTTCGTCCCATGTAGATTTTTCACTTTGGTCGTTTCGTCCCATGTGGATTTTTCACTTTGGACGTTTCGTACCATCCGAGATTGGCTAGGTAATCACAAATTTGGTTAAATTTTTACGATTATTTCTCAGTGAGACTATGCAAATATGGATATCATTGGAACCGGCTTGATCAGTTAGTTCCAATAATATAAGCATGGTTTTACCGGGGAAAATGTAAGACATTTCAGGCTCATTCATTTGTTGTGCAGTTTTGACCGATTTGTTAAAGGGTTAAGTCACAACGGGACATATAACGACGCCGAATCGGGTATTATTGTTTATTATTTAAACTTTTTTCTTTGAACTCATCGTCAAACCTATCGCCCTCATGGGTGCGATGCTATTTCTTAAGGAGCTCAGCGAAAAGGATGTTGTAAAATATATAGTCAAGCATATAAAAACAAGTCCCCTAGGTTTGAAAGGCAGCAGTCGGTCCTATTATGCCCATACAGACATATCAAAGAGACGCACTGCTGTTTATACAAACAGCCGGCTTGATCAATCAATCACACACAACAGAAGGCTGTACTTACAACAACCAGCAAGTAAAAGTGTTTGACAGACCGACTTATTCACTCAATTAACAACAACAAAAATATAATTACAATCCTTATCAAAATTATTGAAAACAAACAAAAAATACTGTGAGTTCACATTGAGATTAGTAACAAAAGACACAATGGTTTGTTTGATTGACCGACAAATTCACATAAACAAAAAAGAACCTAACAAACAACAATTAAACGTTTGTTACAGAACAAGACAAGTTTATAAATTAGGGAAGCTAGGCGTTTTCACGTCAATCCCGGATGGGACGAAACGTCCAAAGTGAAAAATCCACATGGGATGAAACGACCAAAGTGAGAAATCTACATGGGACGAAACGACCATGGGACGAAACGACCTGATCCCTTTTATTTTCCTGTCATCAAAGTGAAGCGGAAACCGATTCTGAAGTATGAAAACCTCAGAGCTCCAATTTTTTCAGGATGGAAAATCAGAAATATGGGTGTTACCATCTGATTATAGTCATTCTATACTGAATATATTTCTCCAATGATATGGAAACTCTTAATAGTTGTATTTATTACTCATCCATTTCATTGGCTACCCATTGAAAAACGCATTGATTTCAAAATCATCGTAACTGTCTATAAATGTCTAAATGGATTGGCCCCTACATATCTCAGCAAATTACTTCAACGATACATTCCCACACGATCTCTGAGATCCTCCTTCACAAATAATCTTTGTCACAAGACCAGTACCCTTGTAACTGCTGGAAATCGGGCCTTCTCCGTTGCCGGACCTCTTCTCTGGAACAATCTGCCTGATCACTTGAAATCACCACAAACATATCAGACCTTCAAAACTAACCTTAAGACGCACTTATTCGGTAAAACCTATACATAAATTGTCCTTCTAAATTTATGATTAACACAGAGCTGACTTTATTTATTTTTTTTAATTTTGTAAAGCCTGAGAGCACATTTGCGTGGAGTCATGGCTCTAAACTGTATTTATTATTATTATTATTATTAAACTTTAAACCCTTGTATTTAATGGAATCGCCGCTATGACATAAATGTTTCTGTATTCAACTGGTAATGCACAAGCCAGAACTTTTCCTCCAGCACCGTTCATACTAGTTCCTTTCCCGTCGAGTCCTTAGTTACGCCTCGAATAGTTTCCAAATTTCGTTTTACAATTATCGATCGTCTGTCGCGTAGTGCGAAAATGAAAACGTCCAAAGCAAATAAAAGTCGGTTAACCCTTTACCTAACCTGAAAAGCAGACGACACTTGCAAAAATAATTCTTGAATAACTAATTTTTTTCATTTTTTGGTTCAAAAACATAGGTTATGACCCCTCGTTGGAACGAGCTCGACGAGCTCGTTCCAACGAGGGGTCATAACCTATGTTTTGAGCCAAAAAATGAAGAACATAATGAAAATTAATTGGTGATTTTTGAGAATAACGCTGGCCGGTTTTGGCCGTTACGTTAGGTAAAGAGCTAAAAAAAATTAGTTAACCAAAAATGACATAATTTTAAAAAACAATCCCCTCTAACCACAACATTAACCCATTTCCGTGGCCGTCTCGTCTGCGAATCCCCTTATATCTAAATTGGTCAACTTTATTTCGGTAAACGTTCGGACGTATTGACATGCTTCGAACTTCTTTTAAAAAAGTTTCTCTCAGCTGTTTTGCAAATCCGCCCAAATTTTTACTTATATTTTTACTATCAGTAATAGCTACCAAATGGTTAGGCGTGAATGGGCACCAGAGGAAGAGAAACAGCGATACGAATTTAAACAAACACGCCCAATAGAAAAGATAACGAATGTAATTTAGACTGGTTCCAAAAAGGCTTGATTTTTTTATCGATCTATTTGATCAGTACAGCTTCAAACAAAACAAACGGACTCTTCACGTTTGGGTTTAAAGGTCGGAATTAATTAAATGAATGTAAATGCATGGGATGTGTAAAAACACAGAACACGTTGGAATGGCATAGTCATACTCGCATTCTGTCTATTTATTTGAAAAATTTTTTTTGATATAATCGAGTGAGTGATGAATGCCTCTTTAATCATCATCTGTATTAACTTGTTCAGCTCTGTAATAATAATAACACTTTGGCCAGCCGCTGATTTGTCGCGGTTCTCGGACGAGAAGGCCATGGTTACCCCTGTACTCCCAACTGCCTCCCTATTCCCACGCTTCTTCTCTCCTCCCAACACTCGGAGACGAACTGCTTGATGATATCCCTTGTCCCATTCTTCCCAATCTCTCCGATTAGCATATTAACCCTCTTCTTTGAGTCTCCCCCTAACCACATGTCCTTCATTCTCCCATCCCACTTCCCCATTATACTCCCAATGAATCTCATTCTTTTAGGCTGATACTTTGGGCATTCTAGAAGAAAGTGTTCCAGGGTCTCCACCATGTCCAAGTTACACATCTGGCACTCCCTTTCACCGCCTTTCCCAATTTTTCCCCTCAGTTTCAGGGATCGCGACCTCAGCTTGAACAACAGTGACCCCCCCCCCCCAAAGTTGCCATCAAGGTACTCTTCAAAACATGGCCTCTCTTTATCACACAGGCCACCCAAATACCTCTTTGATTTGACCCCCTCTCGCCAATTACGGTTACAATCCTTCATGACCCTTTCTCTGACGATTTTTTTACCCTGGGTTGCCCCAACGTCCAGGTCCGAGATCTCCAATGAGTAGTTCTCTACTAGCTCCCTCACTTGGACCATCCACTCCGTTTTGATATTTGAGTTGAAAATTCTCAGGAACATTACTTTACACCATCAGCTGTCGGGGAGATTTACCAAATAATTAAGATAACCGAGCTTCAACAGGTCTATCCTGTCCTTGATCCTCATCCACCCAAGCTCACCCCTGATTGCTTCTAGCGCTGCGGCATTACTCGACCCCGTTATCCATCGGCCTGCATCGTTCTGCAGGATTTCCAAGCTCTTTACGGCCGTCTGGTTTAGGGGTACCACTTCCGTACCGTATGTTATACTGGGCAGACCCACCATTTCCGAAATGGTTTTCCCCACGAAAACCTTATTGAAACTGTTTCTCCATATAAGTTTCATTTGGTTAAGGATTCGCTTCCCCTTCAGAATCAATTTATTTGTGTGGTTCCGGTAGATGCCTCTTCCTGTAATGTTTATATTTACCCCCAAATACTCGTAATCACCTGTCTCTGTATGTTTGCTTAAAGCAAAAGTCCACGAGTAGACAACACAAAGAGCACCTAACAAGACCAGGATATCACCGATAATTTAATCCAACAGCCATATGGGGTTGTATATTACATTATTTATGAACCTCCCCACTAATGCAAGACATGCTTGCCCATTACGCTATATACAGTAGTCTTTTAAACGATTCAGCTATGGACGTAAGTGGTCAATGAGCTCTGTGGAACAGAATATTTTAGGTTAAATATTTGAATGTTCGTAAACATTTTTTTTTTATTGCATAGGGAGAATTGTTCTTGTCATTGTACTGAAGGTTATAATAGCCATGTATATGTACGAAATTAGAAAATCAACCGTTATTCACGAACAAAGAGTACCGGTACAAAGAGTACCGCGAGCACATTTCCATAGTATTTGTCTGTAGAATCTGAGCGTGCAAAACCTCAGTCGGAATACTTGATTTTTCAAGTGTAATACCGGGTATGTTCATCTAATCCATTTTTACCTCCAAAAGGTCGGCTGTCGCTATAATATTGCAGACAAACCAATATGCGGTAGCTGCAGGTGTAAAAGAGCGGTGGCTCGTTGATTGGCGTACAAACGTCGTCGGTTCGATCCTGACTGACACCATCTGCATTGGTTTGGACAAGACACTTAGATAGTATGTTGGGAAGCCTGAAAGTTGCTCGCCGCTGATCGGTGGTTTACTCCGGGTACACAAGGTCCCCTCCCCCCCCCCCCCCCGTAAAACTGTCCGACACGAGGTGACCCTGGCTGTCGTAAGTGGCTTTGAACCCCAATAAAAAAAAAATTCCGACGGGATATGATCCTACCTGTTGAATGTGTCGTTGATCGTCAATAAACATAAAAAAGCAAATAACCAGCTCTCACCGACATTCAAAGCCGACTGGGTCGCGATCTGGTACAAATTGTCTGCCTGTTTTCCTGCCCACAATAAAACACAATCTCGGCGGTTGAAGAGTAGTAGTAGTAGTATATTTTTATTTAAGTGACATGTGCTATAACATAAACATAATTATTTCAAACTTCGATGGTTTTACATCAGCACCCGGCCACTAGGGCCTATATGTCACCTATATTTGTATTCGTGACCCGTTCATGCTCACTCACTCACTCGCTCACTCGCTCTCACTCACTCACTCACTCACTCACTCACTCACTCACTCACTCACTCACTCACTCACTCACTCACTCACTCACTCACTCACTCACTCACTCACTCTCACTCACTCACTCACTCACTCACTCACTCACTCACTCACTCACTCACTCACTCACTTCACTCACTCACTCACTCACTCACTCACTCACTCACTCACTTCACTCACTTCACTCACTTCACTCACTCACTCACTCACTCACTGGGAGAAGAAAAAAGGAAACTGTAGTTTACCCAATTGCCTTTGAAGACGATAGTTATCCCCTACTTAGCACTGTCTATTGAGAATCAGTAGGACTATTTATTTATTTGTGTTTAACCCTTTACCTAACACAGCTCTTTTAAAAAATAAACAAAATCTCATATTTTAGGAGAATTTTGATGCGTAAATCTCAATATAACCATGCATATATGGGTATCACTGGAACCGGCTAGGGAAGCCGCTTCCAATGATATCCATATTTGCTGCATGGTTTCTCTGGTAAACCTCCAAGATATTTTGGCCTATGGACAGCCTGTGCAAGTTAATTTTCTGGGCATTTTTGACGTTTTGTTGACTAAAGGGTTTAGGTCAAATATTTCTTCACAACAAAGGCTAAACATGACCGCGGAACACAGATATAATCTCACGTTTAGTCAATCATTTATACCCTTGTTGCCCCTTTTTAGAGGACACTTACCCCATGCATCGGTTGCTGGGTTCCATTCCACCAGCCAAACAGGGCTTGTCTACCACAGTGAACGAGCACTGCTTAACTTCCTATGATTCCCCACAGAGAAATCAGTAATGTTGACACTTACAGTAACAGCACCTTCCTTTATCGAAGAAAAAGGGCAGAACCGCATAGGAAATGCATTTTGATGGAGCCACCACTGACTGAAATATCTACGTATATGCAATTTCTCAACTTTGTCATGCAAGCGTGTATCTCAAATCTCGATTGACCAACCCGTCGTCTCATGTCCACTGTCCTATGTGTACAAACTAGAACACGCAGCACAGTCGAACTAAGGCAGCAAGTTGCTATTTGTGTATGTTGTTTCCAGGGCATCACTAATCGGCATTCCCTCTATACAGATAAGGTTACCTCCTAGCGTATGCATTTGTGAGGGTAATTCGTGAGAAGCAGGGCCATACCTATCTCGTCCGAACTTGTGATTTGTGTTTTGTGGTCTGTCGACACTGAACTGAAGATTGTTTTTCTCAAATCATTATAATTTTGACATTTCTAAAGAAAGTGGAGTTCGTTTTCTATAACATTTTCACGGCACAATACACATACTCTTTCCTCTAGCTGAAGAAGAAACGTATGTTTGAATGAAACATCGCAAAGTGTGAATATATGTCAAATGTCAAGCTGGATGTAGTTCCTACTATAAGTATAATTTAGGGTCCTGCGAATATTCGGGATTCGATTCGATATCGATACCATACGTATGCTTCGAGATCGATCCCGAATCAGTCTCAGGATTCGATTTTTTCGACGAATCTCTCGTACTAACTTCAATTTGTTACATTTCCAACACAAATGGGATAAAACTGTCATTAGAAAATTCATTCATGTAGGCTCAATTCCTATTTATTTGAGTAACTGACAATGTTTAATTGTTAGGTAAGGTGTGAATTTGGCCCAGAACATTATCCATAGTTTTGGTTTTTGAAGGCTTAACTTGTTACTATTCACGTTCTTAAGAACGTGAATAGTAACAAGTTAAGGCTTCAAAAACTAAAACTATGGACAATAGGCCTAGCTGTTTCAGCGACGGTGCTACAGAGAATATTTAGTTATTGGTGTTTAAGGTGTTCACTCCGTCGCGTAAGGGTCATCAGTGTTCCGTAACTTCCGTTTGATGCAATATGAAATAACTTGTCTTTTAAGATTCGATTCGGGATTCGATTCGATGTCGATATCAGAGAAACGATTCGATTCGAGATTCGATTCGAAAAGAAATTTGTGATTTGCAGATCCCTGGTATAATTTTGTGTAATGGAATTCCCATTGAAAACGTTTTCATCACAGAAAAGGCTTTTCACCGGTATTGGGGTTAAAAGTTAAAATTTAACATACGGGCGTAGTTACGCAGGTAGTAAAATAGGCGAGCATGGTATAAATATGGAATAAATAGGTTCTAGAGCCGGTAATCAGATTTAAACCACGAGTGGGACAGGGGGTTTAACCACGTTGATCTGCCGAGTGGTTAAAACCCTTATTCTAAGAGTGGTTTAAATCTGATTATCGGCCCCAGTACATGATTGTTTTATTTATACCGTGCTCTTAATAAATAATCGACTTTGCCACTTAAAATTAGGGTTTAATCCCAGAAACGGGAATTCTCCGGGTTCCCGGTTCCTAAAACCGGCCCCGATACCTGGGAAATCTACAGAACGGAACCTGCAATGAAGAGTGGTACTGTTTGTGTACTGAACTGAAGTTTTCTGAATTAAAACTTTGTAGGATTTCGACAGCCCTTCCACGCCTGAAGTTTTTACAGTCCTGTTTCCTGACGAAAAATTTTTAACAAATCCCTGTAGCTCTCAACCAGTTCTGGAGGACCCCCCCCCCCACCCCCACCCCCCTTTCAACATCAAGGTCTTCTTCGCCCGCTTCAAAGTTCAAACTCGTCTTCATTTTCAGAATCATCAATATAACTATAAAGTACCACCTCCAACATTAACACCCCCTTCACAGCCATCGTTAGTCTCCTCTGCTTAAAGCAGAGGAGACTGGTGACGGCACTGAAGAGGAGAGTGTTGATGCTGGAGAAGATAGAGGTGATAATGCGAGTGATTCTGAAATAAAGACGAGATTGAAGCGGGTTTGGGTTTTCATACTTATCTTAGGAAAATAACTTTTCCATTTGGAGATGAGAGATTGCCAATGAAATAGGCTCCTTACCCTTCAACATAAATGCGTCATGTTACCCTCGTAACTGTGCTTGATATCAACCGGGAAATTTCCCGGTTCCCGGTTCTGTTTCATTCCCGTTCCCGGTTTCGAGAAAACCAGGGAATATATTACACCCTACTTGAAATGGAGAAAAAACGATACATGAACCCTCATGACACTCTTATGCATATTTCACCACTGGGTCATGATCTGATCGAGAGAAAAATCCGCTGTTGTGATCACAGTACTACATAATGATGTTAAAATTAACATTTGTCAAAATAACCTTACATTTATTTATTTATTTATTTATTTATTTATTTATTTATTTATTTATTTATTTATTTATTTATTTATTTATTTATTTATTTATTTATTGGGTTTTAACAACTTTCGACAGCCAGGGCCACCTCGTGTCGGACAGTTTTATAGGTGGAGGATACCGGAGTACACGGAGAGAACCACCGAGCAACGGCGAGCAACTGTCAGACTCACCAACTTACTACTAACTCTGCACAAGCGAGCTTAGCATTGGTTGAAGACAGGTGCACTATCGATGTGCAACACGTCTTAGTACACAGCGACATCGTTCCCCGTAACATTGTATACGTAGAGAAGAGGATTGATACTTACTGTAAACCGCTGTAATGCTGAGAAGAATCAGCAGAATAATGTGATGAACCTACAATAGAAATGAAATAAAAGACGGTAAATAATTTAAAACTTCAAACTGAGGCCATAGGAGATTGTAGAAAATCGTTTGGCACTTCCCCAACAAACTACTTCACTTACTCGAGGGACCAATGTTTACCAAAGAGTAAATTTTTAGCTGGTTGATACTTGGTACGAGTCCGTCGGCTTACTATCAAAAACTCGCGGAGTCCAGTTTCCACCAAACAGCCATGATAATTTTTGCAAATAAGAATCACTAGCAAATTCCCGATCCAGGAATCACCGGGCGCGATTCCCGAGTTTCTAGAAACATTTATAAATGTGAAGGCCACCTACCTCCTCCTCCCCTCCGTCTCCCCCTCCTTCCCAACTTACCTATCTAACTCTTCTACTGGCTATAAACAAAGGCTTTCTTAGTAACATATTAAGCTCAAATTTACATTGTCTTTGATCCGGCATCACATCTCATTGAGGCTTAGTGCCGTTAAGCTTGGTGCCGTTTGTTGGGGGTGGTGGGTGGTGGAAGTGTCTTTGTTTCATGTTTATCATTTTTGTGTACCCAGAACTCATAACGCGAAGAGGGAATTCTATTGTTTAGATGCTCCAACCCCAGCCGGATGCCCACAACATAAAAGAAACATCGTCGATTTCTTTTCTCAACTTCATCATTCGAAGTGATCGGTACTTGTAGTTCGATGGGTTCTGAACATTTGGGTAATCCCGGCATCAGGTGTTACATAGAAAATGTTCTGAATGTCAGACTGTTACTTTATCGATGGGGAGGATGGGTTTGAAGGGGTTACAAGTGAGTGTTACAAGTATTCAGGGGTGTGGCTAGAGGGTTTCAGCTGGGGGGGGGGGGGGGGGTTACCACCGGTGTAAATTCCAACTGTGAGTGGTTTCGATAGGTGGTTTCACTGCAGCGCTGGGTGATATCTTTTAACCCTTTACCCAACGAATCGCCCGCATCCGCCCGCGTAATATGCAAATACAGCTGCTGAAAAAATACTATTTTTCGAAACATTTCAACAAAACCACGTCGAGCACGTTCCAAAGAGGAGTCACATGATATGTTTTTTTTTTATTTTTTTAAAAACAATTTTAAAAAAATGATATTTAAAATAATGAATTTTGAAATCGTCTGCGTTGGGTAAAGGGTTATGAACCCTTCTGAAAATTTTCACTAGTCCTGAAACGGAAAAAGCATCATTTATAATGTGTCTGGGTCAGACAATTTACCGGATTGATGTCAGAGTCGAAATTTTGAGGCCATGTCAATTTTAGAGTAGGAAATTTGAAACTCAACTTTCCAGTTGGAAATAAAAGATCAAAATTTCTCATCATTAAGTTGGAATTTTAATATTTTTCATGAACAATGTTAATTTATTGAATTTCCAACTATTTGATTTTTTACCTCGTAATTTCCAACTATTGAACCTCCCCCCCCCCCCCCCCCCATACACACACACATCTCCCCTCCCCTGTCGCAATATCCCTGTTTGGGTAATCCCGGCATCAGGTGTTACATTAAAAAACGCTCTGAATATCAGACTGTTACTTTACCGATGGGGAGGATGTGTTTGAAGGGATTACAGGTATTACAAGTATTGAAGTATTACAAGTTGATGTAATCCCTTAAATTCAGGAAAAATTAAAAGGAGCTATTTCCGTGATTGCGAAGACGGATGCAATGGTGAGGAGTCCAAAACACAACAGCTTATACGTCTATCATTGGTTTCCAGTGACGGCGCCAGATTGTTGTCTCTTGTGGGTGGGGCAGGTTCTAAGTCGGGTGAAGTATAGGTCTATACTTTATTTCAACCCTTCATTTGACATGAACTGCAGACAACACACATTGTACAGTTAAAACTAGAAGTCCTGTCATGAAATGAGCACAAATAGCACGCCGATCTGCGCGTTGACCTACGCGTTATGACCATAGTAAGGCTATCAAGTTCTGTCCATATGGCCTGTGCACAAGCAATATTTCAGCCAATGGACTTCCAGGTAACCTGGAGGTCCATTGGCAGAAACATTGCCCGTGTTTGTTATGAGTAACCAGGAGAAACTCGGTGTTTTGTATGTCATTCGGTATGGCAATTGCGCGCAATTCCTACGCACAATTAAGCCTAGATAAGCGCACAGTTCGCGACAGGACTTCTAGTTTTAACTGTATTCTTACTTATCGCTGTGAACCCTGACGGTATCTTACATGTCAGTTCAATGGCAGTAATTGGAAGAGTCCATATTCATTATTTGGACGTAGACGAATTAATATTTTCAACGTGCAGCACTTAGCATATCTCTGGGCCAGAAAAAGGGCTCTCGGGTACAAAGAGTTGAAAAAAATCTAAAAAAATGTTTTTTTCTTTGGAAATCACAGGTTTGATCTCTATTTGAGACAATCTTGACGAACTTGTTCCAAAAAGGTATCATAACTATGCTTTGGAGCTCAAAAATTAAAATAATAGTTATCGGATTGCCACCCCCCCCCCCCCCCCCCCCACCCCAACTCCACACCTTTAAAAGTGGTCTGGATCCGTGCCGATACCTTTCTGAGGCTGGTTCTTTGCAATCGTCAATTATTTTTATATCTCTTTTATTCAAGAAAGTCAAATCAGACAGAACCTAAAATTGTTGATAACAGTTTCTGTGGGTGGAGTGCACCCCCCCCCCCCCCCCACGCATTAGCACCCCTGAATTATCCATACAATGTTTCAAAATATTATTCTACTTCACATTCTGGTAAGTTTGTTTTATTTTATCGGTTTTCTGTTTCTGAAATATATCCATTTTGTGTTCTGAGAGAATTTTGACATGTTTTGTGCGAAAATATTTAAATATAAAAGGGGCAAATAAAACATTCAACGTGTTGTTGACTTGTCACACTACAAGGATGTGTAGAAAAGACCATTTTGGTAATGTATTGGGTTTTGCCTGAATGCGTTTTCCTCCCCCTTGCAGGTTTTGTTCAACCTGAGACTCATCCAGTCATTTTGCAGTTAATCGATTAGAATGTGTTTATGATAATGTGCCAAAATCGCACCCAACAACTTTAGCTTATTCAACTAATCGTCTCTTGAGTTTCAATGTGTTCTATGTGCCTACTGGCACATAGAACACATTGGAACTCAGGGGACGTAATGTATCAGATGTGAATGAATGGGCGGGCTGGTGGCTCCTTTATCCAAAGTATGTAAATCGGCGGGATGTGAGATGTCCCTGGTATAATACTTTGCAGGAAAGCTGATGCCATTATATATATGTCTTAGAGAGGCAGATCTGTCAGGGTGGAGGCAGATGTTTCTGTGGGGGCAGATTTAACCAAGCTGATGTTTATTACGCCAGCGGTAAGTATTGGATAGTCTGTATTTTTTTTCGTATAAGCGACAGCCATGTCATGTTTGAAACCAGGAGGGGTCATCTACGCATCGTTCCTCACAAGGTCAACTGCAGGTGTTTGGCCGCGGGAATCAAATGAGACGAGCCACCTGCCGGCAAGACCCAGCTCCTTGTCAGGCCAACTGTCTCCTGTATTGTAGGATTGTCGGGGAATACCCTACCACCCCCACCTCACCACCACACCGCCACTTCCGGTTGGGGTAGAAAAGACCCCATGTAACGGAAATCCATTCGCTACCCTGGTCAAGTAAAACACGCCGGAAAAATTGAAGCTTGTGTTCAAGCAATAAACGCTGCCTCCGAGTATTGGGGACAGTTTTCAAAAACTAAAGTCGTCTCGGGCATTTAACCTCACAGTTCGCTGACTAAAATTTTGCTTGAATATGTTTTTTTATTACTTTTTTGATTAGCTAAGGTTATTATATAAGTGGAACTTCAACTGTATGGTGTTTTAATATATCATGTAGTATACCTACCGTTCATACACACGCCACTTAGATTATCAACAGCCGCTGTGTGTTTCAGGTAGGCGAAATCCCTTTTGTTGCTACTTCTACGGTGACAAAAACATTTAACAATGAATCGCAACAATGCTCTCATGGCGAGCTTCCCAAGAATCAGAATGAAAATGTCAATGAAGAGGAACAGATGAGAACAGAGACTTCCAATGTGCACATACTTCACATTTTTCGTCGACTGAGTGCTAGAATGTTCTATTCCCCCCCCCCTCCACCCCTCTCCCCCCACTGCATGTGTAACATACGTCTGTCCAGGGTGAGATAGCAGGGAGAGACAGATGTATCCCACCCCACCCACGTGACGTTATACATTTACAACGTTATTATGGCGTTATGCATATCGTATCAGTTTCTTGCTACCAACTAATTCATATTGACGTCATCAGAATGCCGTGTGATCAAAGTTTGATGCTCTAAAACTCTTTAAACCCCAAGATGCCACCATTCCTAACTGATTTCGTGGTATATACCTTTGGTATATACATAACTTTTGCATGCTCTTTCCGATGGTGTTATTAGTTTTTCAAAACAACGAATACCAAATGAGTTGATTATATCAGCACGTGACCGCCGCTTTCCTCTGGCTAACGTAACCGCTGTATGGTAGGGGAGAAAAATAATCCCTGATGGGTACGGGTGTGCGATGGAAAAATCTCACCCTCGGGACAAGATATTTGGTCCAGACACTCGAGCTGAGTGTCTGGACCAAATATTTTGTCCCGAGGGTGAGATTTTCCCATCCCACACCCGTACCCATCAGGGATTATAATAGGAACCCCAAGCAGGCCGTAGGCCTGCAAAGGGTTCCACATACCCAGTCAGATAAATGTGTTCCAGAACAGAATTCTCTATAGCGTTCAATGTGATTTTTGAAGTGGACAGTAAATTTCAGTGAAAAAACTACGTAACTTCCGCTGTCGAATTGCCCATGCAATTGCAATTGGCCTGCCCCCCTCTAGGAATCAAATGTACTCTGTTGCAACTTTATTCGACTCAAAGATTTGCGTGATACATTGGCCGACATATCTACACTTCAGGGGTTGCCAGGCCTTCTCACCCGAGAACCGCGACAAATCAGCGGCCGGCCAAAGTGTTATTATTATTACTCGAGTTCTGTCCTTCTGGAGGTTTGTCAATATGCTCAGCTGATGATCTCGTCGTTTCAGATCGAACTCTCAGTCTTGATTTCGTTACAGCTTGTCTGCCAGTGACAACCTCAATCGAAAAAAACGTACATATAACCGATAATATAAGTTTATAACGGATAAATGTTGTTATATTGGTGCTATTGTATACAGACATGCATTGACATGTATCTCGTGAAATATCAAGATGAACAGAAACTCAGTTTTTGTATTATCCAAATGTGAAGGTGTTGTAAAGGAAAAGTTTGCTTGAAAAAAGGGTATACGGACGTTTCGTCCCCAAGCCGAGTCGTCCGCTTGTCATAACGTCAAGGAAAATATTGTCTGTACATTTTTTACATTTCGAACAAGACACCCACCCCCTACTAACGTGTGACATTTCTCCAACATATAAAGCCTCCTGATGTTGTATATATGTTAAGAGTGTGATGTACATCATCTTTAAGGTTCGAAACACAAATGATGTCGTATATTGGCTGATATAATGATATGTTTTTAAAAAATGCAAAAAATTGCACAAGTTGGAAATGCACATTTTTGGTGCACTCAAGAGACTCACCCACTCCCACATCACGTCTTGCAAATTTTTGGTGCCCCCAGGATCCCCCTCCCCCTGGAATAATTGCAAAATTATAAGATTATGTTACAGAACTTAATATAACAAGTTTTGATGCATTTCTTAATATAATTATAACACGTTTTGATGCGTTTCTTAATATTATTAATTCCTATAATACATTTGCTAATAATTTTGTGATTATTCATTGTAAAGTGCCGGTGCTCTTCCAAGAATAATTGCAAAATTATAAGATTATGTTGCAGAATTTAATAAACCATAAATTTTGATGCGTTTCTTAATATAATTAATTCTTATAATACATTTGCTAATAATTTTGCTATTATTCATTGTAAAGCGACGGTGCGCCTCGATGAATAATTGCAAAATTATAAGATTATGTTGCAGAACTTAATATAACAAATTTTGTTGCATTTCTTAATATAATTAATTCTTATAATACTTCTACTAATAATTTTGCAGTCATTCACTGTAAGGTGCCGGTGGAGCTCTTCAATGAAAAATTGCAAAATTATAAGATTATGTTGTGGAACTTAATATAACGTACATATACTTTAAGAACTTTTACTGTAATAATATAATTATTATAGGTAATCCATTAGAGCTGGGAGGTTATTGAATTTTGGGTTGGTTTCGGTTACAACTCGGTTTTTAATAAAAGAGTCTGGTTACGGTTTCGGTTTGGTTTTTTTTATTAAACAGATTCTGAACCAAAATAACAGAAAAAAATTAAGTTGTATGAACTAAATAATGATTGAATAAACTCTCCCTGAGTGTGTAAAAACTTTGTCGAGTCGTTGACACTTGGAAATAATATAAACAAACTTTAAGGACGAACTCTCGTGGTCTCTGCCGAAGACTCGAAGTTAATTAAAAATAATTTGTAGCTAACACAATGAGTCACTACCGGAAATTGGGTTAATAACTTTCCATGCTCACAAGAAATATATTTATGACAATATTTACACTCAGCCGACTTTGAAGTTTTATCAGTTTTGATAAAGTGTTCCCATATAGGGTTCTTCTCGACTGTAATTGCCACCATTGTTTCAGAAAAAACACGTAAAAACGTTATTCTCACGTGACATTCAAATAAACGAGAAAGTCGTTTTTTCAGTTTATCGTCGGTCTCGGTTGTCGGTTATTTTTTCATAACCGAAACTGAGTTGTTTTTCGGTCAACCTCCCAGCTCTATAATCCATTGAATAAACAGTAATTAAAATTTATTTAATGGCTGGATAGTTTATTTTGTTCTGACATTTCTGTTTTCAGAATTTCACACGTATATGAAATTTAATGCAAGGAGGTACATTAAGATATATTACAATGGAGGTACATTAAGATATATTACAATAGGTAATATACAATAAAGTATACAATAAAATTATTATCTAAATAAATAAAAAATGATTCAAAATACAATACCTGAATACTTTCCCCCAGCGAACGAGTTTCGGACGTGTTGGGTATAATTGTAGAGGACGACTTGGTTGAAATTGCAGCGGACGATTTGGTTAGCAGACGAAATGGGTGTAATTCGAAAAAGTGATACTGACAGGTTGCTTTCAGTCCCGTTAGAAACCAAAACAAAGTAATAATGTGTTACTTTTTGGTGCATCTGTATTTCTGAACAGTGCTTCGTAGTTTCAAACACTAAAAAATGGAAAATAATAACCCTTTTGGATATTTACCGCCATTGAAAATGGCATGTCATCTTTTTTCGGGAACTGGGGGAATGTTCGGCCTGGGGAGAACTAGGCCCAAGGAAGATTCATCCAAAAGAAAAACAGTACACATCTGTTAGGATATTTTAGATACGCTACGATATTCGTTTTAACTCCTGAAAATAATTCTTAACAAAAATATTAATAGATTGTTCGATATTTATTGAAAAATATTAATACAATGTATATCGTCGAGCAATTATCTCTGCAGTAAATTCACATTCAATGTGTTCTGTAATAATTAAGCCTTTTATTAAGGTCTCTCATCTGTTAGAATGGTATCCAATCACTTCGGCTCCAAGTCATTTCATCCTCTGGTCAATTTGACCTCAAAGTCATCTCTGCCCTAGTCACTTCGGTCCCTTGGTCATTTCGGCACCATTTTAAGTGTAGAGATCAACATGAATAGAGATCAGTGCATAGTTCATGTTTAGAAATAATGGGTAATTACCTTTATTAAGTAATGTTCAGTTATTTGTATTTACACAGTGTACAGAAAAGTTATACACAACATTAAAAATTATCCATGTGTTCAATTTTACATACATTTAAGATGCTATCTGTATAAGTAAGAGAAATTATTTTACTTTGAAATTTTGCAAAGTATATGCAGTCATTCATTCATATTGTTATGCACAATTCCTAGTCACCTTCCAGTTTGAGGTTCACAGGGTTTCTTTTTCTTTTCTTTTTTGTGAAACAACCACCAAACTGCGATTTTGATACTACCATAAATATGTCCACATTTTCTAAAACACAGAGCAGAATCCTTGTAGTTATGCACAATTCCTAGTCCCCTTCCAGTTCGCTGTCCACGGGGGTCTGACCCCAGTACCCCACTTCCAAGGCATACACTCAAACCAAATAACATTACTGACCCTCGCTTCTGGCTGTCGTAGATTCATAAGCAAATACAATTATTCAGGTCGCAAGGGATTTCAAATCCCACATTGTCCATGTGCACCTTCGACATGCTGAAACTTTTCTTTTATTTATTCATCATGAAAGAAAATCTACTAGACATATATCATATGTATACCTGAATATCTAATTGAGAGATATAAATGTTGAAAAAAAATTAAATAGAAAAATGTTAAAATTCAAACAATATTTGAAAATATTTAAAGAGGCCGAAATGACCTGGTATATTGGGGCTGAATTGACCTGCGGCCGTAATGACTGGGACCGAATTGACTTGGGGCCAAAGTGACTGGAATTCATGAGAATTGCATCCAAACTGTCCTCCAACAATTTGACCCAAACTGGATACTAGTACTAATCTAACCCAAACCATCCTTTGGCAATTTGCCCCGAACTGTTCTCCAGAATAGGGACACATGATTCTTATTGATTTATTTATTGGGGTTTAATGACACTTCGATAGCCAGGGTCACTTCATGTCGGACAGTTTTACAGATGGGAAAAGCCAGAGAGAACCATTGAGCAATTACAAATATCTAACGTACAAACAGCACACAAGCTGGGTTAGCATTGGTTGAAGACAAGTGTACGATTGACTTGCAGTATGCCTTGGTACGCAATGGCACTACATGGGCAATTTATTGCCCAAGGAAACAAAGTGGTTGCCGTAGGTGGGATTTGATAGAGGACCCTTTGGCTTGCAGCCTACACCTCTAACTACTGTGCCCTTTAACCTTCAAAACTGTATAGTACCAGCTAAAACATGTTGTAGAATGACCACATGAAAATTTCACAAGTACATAGTTTCATTATTAGTTCGTGATATTTGTTTTTGCTCAGTTTGCTGTACAGTGGAACCCTGTTAATTGAAGAGCCACTTTGCTAATAACATTATTCAATTAGCAGTAGTATTCAATTAACAGGGATTGTGTCACTTTCCTGTATTCCAGAAATAAACTTAGCATTTATTCTATTATGAGCTCTGTCAAACAAGATATAATAGATTAAATGCCTGTATTGAATGTACTGAGGCCAAATTGGTCTATAACAAAGGAAAGCTGGGAAGAGTCAGGGCAATTTCTCAACATGTTACAAGATTTTTTATTCAATTAACAGGAGATTACTCTATAACCTATATTCAATTACCAGGTCAAATTTGTACTGGAGGCATGGTAAATGGTTTTGTGTTGGGAAATTACATTCTATTAACAGGGATATGCAATTAAGATATATCCAATTAAGTGGGCACCACTGTATAACCACCCCCCCCCACACCCCCCCCCCCCACACACACACCCCAATCAAAACCATCATTCAAAGGTCTTGGATTCAGCAAATTTGATTTCTTTATTTATTGGGTTTAACAACAGTTTTTACAGCCAGGGCCACCCAACAGTTTTACTGGGGGAGGAACCCAGCCAGAGCACCCGGAGAGAACCACCGAGCAACAGTGACAAGCAACTGTCAGGCTTCTCAACATTGTTACTCCAAGCAAGCAGGGTTAGCATTGGTTGAAGACAAGTGCATCATCGATGTGCAGTACGCCTTATTTCAGTTGCGGCTTGCCGCAATTGGGATTCGAGCTGAGAACCTCTCAGCTTGTTTTGGGAAGGTTTTTTTTTAGGGTCCTGCGAATATTCGAGATTCGATTTGATATCGATACCATACGTATGCTTCGAGATCGATCCCGAATCAGTTTCAGGATTCGATTTTTTCGAATCTCTCATACTAACTTCAATTTGTTACATTTCCAACAAAAATAGGATAAAACTGTCGTTAGAAAATTCATTCATGTAGGCTCAATTCCTATTTATTTGAGTAATTGACAATGTTTAATTGTTAGATAAGGTGTGAATTTGGCCCAGAACATTATCCATAGTTTTGGTTTTTGAAGGCTTAACTTGTTACTATTTCTTAAGAACGCGAATAGTAACAAGTTAGGCCTTCAAAAACTAAAACTATGGACAATAGGCCTAGCTGTTTCAGCGACGGTGCTACAGAGAATATTTAGTTATTGGTGTTTAAGGTGTTCACTCGTCGCATAGGGTCATCACAGTGTTCCGTAGCTTCCGTTTGATGCAATATGAAATAACTTGTCTTTTAAGATTTGATTTGGGATTCAATTCGATGTCGATATCAGAGGCATGATTCGATTTGAGATTCAATTCGTAAAGAAATTTGTGATTCGCAGATCCCTATTTTTAGCTCAACTTTGACGAAGTCAAATTTGAGCTATTGTCATGGTCCGTCTGTCCGTCTGTCCGTCTGTCCGTACGTCAACAATTGGCTATGGCTCGGGCTAGAGCTCGTATTTATGAACCGATCTTTAAGAAACTTCTTGTGTACCTTTGTTATGACCCTGGGACGGGAACGAGTGTTTTTAGGTGTGGTCCGAAATTCAAGATGGCTGCCAGTGGCCATTTTGTACCGATGATGCAAAAATCAGTTTTTTGTACAGAACTTCTGTATGAAAGTTCTGATTTGAATAAAGTTTTGTTTAAATGTTTAGTACCATGGGATACATCACATATAATACGGGTTTTTTTCTCGTGCGTAAATTATGCAAATTAGACTGACTTCGATTTATTTAGTGTTACTTTCAGAGCTGTAAGTGCAAATGCCAATACGGCTCGGGCTAGAGGCCGTATTTATGAACCGATCTTTACGAAACTTCTTGGGTACCTTTGGTATCACCGTGGGACGAGAACGAGTGTTTTGGGGTCCGGTCCGAAATTCAAGATGGCCGATGGCAGCCATTTTGTACAAAATTAGGTGCAATCAGATTTTTGCACAGAACTTCCATATGAAAGCCCTGATTTGAATAATTTTTTTGTGTGAATGTTTAGTACCATGGGATGCATCACATATAATACGGGTTTTTTTCTCGTGCAGAAATTATGCAAATTAGATGAACTTTGATTTTTTCAGTGCGACTTACACACAGTAAGTACACATGTCAATACGGCTCAGACTAGAGTCTGTATTTATGAACTGATCTTCACGAAATGTCTTGGGTACCTTTGTTATCACCTTGGGACGAGAACGAGTGTTTCTGGGTGCGGTCTAAAATTCAAGATGGCTGCCAGTGACCATTTTGTACCGAAATTAGGTCTAATCAGTTTTTTCTACACATCTTCTATACAGCTCAGACTAGAGGCCATATTTATGAACCAATCTTTACGAAACTTCTTGGGTACCTTTGTTATCACCGTGGGATGAGAGCGAGTGTTTTGGGTGTGGTCCGAAATTCAAGATGGCCACCAGCAGCCATTTTGTACCAAAATTAGTGTAATCAGTCTTTTGTATAGAACTTCTGTATGAAAGTTCTGATTTGAATAAATTTTTGGATGACTGTTTAGTAACATGGAATACATCACATATTGTAAGGGGTTTTTTTTCGTGCAGAAATTAATCAAATTAGATGAACTTTGATTTATTCAGTGCTACTTACACAATGTAAGCACACATGTCAATACGGCTCAGGGTAGAGGCTGTATTTATGAACCGATCTTCACAAAACTTCTTGGGTACCTTTGTTATCTCCTTGGGATTAGAATGAGTGTTTCTGGGTATGGTCCAAAATTCAAGATGGCTGCCAGTGGCCATTTTATACCGAAATTAGGTCCAATCAGTTTTTTGTCACAAGTTCTATACAGCTCGTATTTATGAACTGATCTTCACAAAACTTCTTGAGTACTTTTGTTTTCCCCTTGGGACAGGAACGAGTGTGTTTTGGGGTGCCTTTGTTATCACTGTGCCATGAGAACAAATATTTTGGGGGTTCAGTCAGACCCACTCTGGGACTCAAAAGATTTTTTCTAGTTCAGCATCTGACTGTCACCCACCTTTACAATACTTTACCTATACATTTGTTACAGGCAACGGTCAGTATTTATGTACAGACCGTTACAATACTTTATATGTACCTTTGTTATCAGGTCATTACCTAGATGTTTGTCATTGCTGTGTCACATACTATACATGTACATGTCTTTGTCTTGACAAGTTGAGCTACAGTGTCATTGACACTTTCATTTTTTTAGTTCCAGCTTCATAAAGGTTTGTCTCATATCCCACTTGTAATTTTGTCATAATTAGTAATCATAAATCCTTAAAATAAAACAATAGAAAAAATGCATAGAATATTTAAAAAAAAAAATTTATGTGAGGATTTGACCGCAGAGGTGATGACATGCGACCACCACTGAGACCGAATATTCTCAGAAAAAGTATGAGGGCTGAATCTTTCTGTGACTGAATCTTCATGAACCCCTTTTTTCAAACTAAATTGCCCATTACTTATAAAGCAACCATAACTAAGGCAAAAACAATCCTATGAAATTTCCAAGTCTGAAATTCTATAAATTGCAAATAAATTTACACAAATTATATAGCAAAATAAAGGATGTGGTGTATAGAACCCCAAAAGTATGTGTGCACCTCACACACTGACACACAGTCGCTATCAGACATCAACGGTTCCTGAAAGTGTGCTATCGGTACCATATTTGTACCATAGCTGATAATAATAAAATAATATTTCATAAGAACAACAAACACAGGAATTCAAAATGCAGCCTCAGGGCAGCATGGTGGTGAATGCCAACGCTGTCAGATTGTCCTTGAAAGGGGGAGTCCTTTACAAATAGGTTTTTGTTTTGTGATACTCTGGATACTCCCCATTTTTAGCTCAGCTTTGACATAGTCATATTTAAGGTTATGTCATAGCCCATTGTCCGTCTGTTTGGGAACAACAATTCAATACGGCTCGGGCTAGAGGCTTTATTTATGAACCGATCTTTACGAAACTTCTTGGGTACCTTTGTTATCACCGTGGGACGAGTGTTTTTGGGTGCGGTCCAAAATGCAAGATGGCCTCCAGCAGTCATTTTGTACAGAAATTAGTGCAATCAGTTTTTTGTTCAGAACTTATGTATGAAAGTTCTGATTTGAATAAATTTTTGTATGAATGTTTAGTAACATGGAGTACATCACATCACATATAATAAAGAGCTTTTTCTCATGCTGAAATTATGGAAATTAGATGAACTTTAATTTATTCAGTGCTACTAATATGGACACCCAGTAAGTGCACATGTCAATACGGCTCGGCTAGGCTATATTTATGAACTGATCTTCATGAATCTTCTTGAGTACCTTTGTTATCACCTTGGGATGAGAATGAGTGTTTTTGGGTGCAGCCCAAAATTCAAGATGGCTACCAGTGGCCATTTTGTACCGAAATTAGGTACAATCAGTTTTTTGTACAGAACTTCTATACAACTTGGGCTAGAGGCCGTATTTATGTACCGATTTTACAAAATTTCTTGGGTACCTTTGTTATCACCATGGGGTTAGAATGAGTGTTTTTGGGGGGAGTCCAAAATTCTCGATGGCCGCCGGCAGCTATTTTGTACTGAAATTACTGCAATCAGTTTTTTGTACAGAACTTCTGTATGAAAGTTCTGATTTGAATAAATTTGTGTATGATTGTTTAGTAACGTGGAATACATCACAAAAATACAGGTTTTTTTCTTGTACAGAAATTATGCAAATTAGACGAACTTTGATTTATTCAGTGCTACTTATACACAGTAAGTTCACATGTCAATACGGCTCGAGCTAGGGGCTGTATTTATGAACCGATCTTCACCAAGCTTCTTGGGTACCTTTGTTATCACCTAGGGACGAGAACGAGTGTTTTGGGGTGCGATCCAAAATTCAAGATGGCTGCCAGTGGCCATTTTGTACCAAAATTAGGTACAATCAATTTTTTGTACACAACTTCTATACGGCTCAGGCTAGAGGCCGTATTTATGAACCGATCTTTACAAAACGTCTTGGGTACCTTTGTTATCACCGTGGGATGAGAGCGAGTGTTTTTGGGTGCAGTTCGAAATTCAAGATGGCCACTAGCAGCCATTTTGTACCAAAATTAGTGCAATCATTTTTTTGTACAGAACTTTTGCATGAAAGTTCTGATTTGAATAAATTTTTGTATGAATGTTTAGTAACATGGAATACATCACAAAAAATACTGTATAATACAGGTTTTTTTCTTTTGCAGAAATTATGCAAATTAGATGACCTTTGATTTATTCAGTGCTACTTATACACTGTAAGTGCACATGTCAATACGCTAAGGCTGGAGGCGGTATTTCTGAACCAATCTTCATGAAACTTCTTGGGTACCTTTGTTATCACTTTGGGATGAGAACAAGTGTTTTCGGGTGCGGCCCGATATTAAAGATGGCTGCCGGCTTTCACACTGTTGCTTACTGAGGTGAAGTCACTTTACCATTACCAAGCTACCTACTAAATACCAAAGGGAAGATTTTTCAGGGCACTCTTATTACTTCAGCACCCATAATTCTCAAATATGGCATTAAAACCAATCACATACTAGTACTGCTTAAATCTATTTACATAATCAGAATACACCATCAGGGATGCATTAGCTCAGTAGGTAGAGGTGCAGACTGCAAACCAAGAAATCCTCGGTTCGAATCCCACCTGCGGCAACAGCTTTGTGTCCTTGGGCAAGACACTTCACCCCCACTACCCATCTGGGGGCAAGTTATGCTGTGTACTAAGGCATACTGCATGTTCTTGGTGCACCTGTCTTCGAACAAGGCTAACCCTGCTTGTGTAGTATGTTGGGGAGCTCACAGTTGCTTGCCATTGCTCAGTGGTTCTCCTGGGGTACTCTAGTTTCCTCCATCCATAAAACTTCCATGGTCACAATAAGCTGTTGTGCAGATAAATGTGACCTTAAACACCAATAAATAAATAATAAAAAGAACACACCACCTCATACCCGTTTATCTCCTGTTTTTATTCACCTTGGTATTCCTCGGTTTGCCTCGGTGTTTAGTATGCCTGCCAGAAAAGGAGTGATTTCTTTTTCTAAAAGAGCAAAACAAGAAACAGTAATTTTTAACAGGTAGTAACGAAATAATTTTCATGAAGTGCACAATTTTATGTTAGTTAATAGCTGAAAAAACGCAGGGTGATATTTGCAAATCTTATTTTATTACTGGCACCAGGTACTGGTAATGAAAATTGTTTGTCATCAATACTTGATCAAGTTTCTGACAAAGCACATTATACTATTCCAATATGTCAGCTACTGGACATAAGCACACAATTTGATGATGGTTTACCATTATACTGGTGCTTAGCCAGGATATCTAAGTTACATGTAGGGGCAAGAGTAATATCTAGTGGGAGTGGGGCCGTGTAATAAAGAATATGATGCACAGAATCACCTGAGCCACATAGCAGTGAGATAGGGGTGAGGACAAGAGGGTGTGTGACCCTCTCATCAGTGGAGGGGTCGGGTGCACCCCCCCACACCCCCCCCCCAAAAAATAAAAAAATTCAAGACAGTAAAACACAATTACCTTGAATCTGTGTGCTTTTGTGTCCATAATAAGTTGCGAACAAGCATAAATATCTAGATATTAAAATGTCTTTTGGGATGTTCATTATATGGGTTAACAGGAGAGAGGGGTGGCGGCATGAATGAAATTGGGGACCGAATATTCTCTGAAAAAGTATGAGGGCTGAATCTTCCTGTGACTGAATCTTCATGAACCCCTTTTTAAGTTCAACTTTGGCAAAGCCAAATTTGAGCTTATGCCATGGCCCGCCGTCCGTCTGTCCGTCAACAATTGGATACGTCTTGGGCTAGAGGTCGTATTTATGAACCGATCTTTACGAAACTTCTTGGGTACCTTTGTTATGACCGTGGGACGAGAACGAGTGTTCTTGGGTTTGGTCCGAAATTCAAGATGGCTGCCAGCCGCCATTTTGTACCGACGATGCAGAAATCTGTTTTTTGTACAGAACTTCCATATGAAAGCTATGATTTGAATAATTTTTTGTATGAATGTTCAGTACCATGGGATACATCACATATAATACGGGTTTTTTTCTCGTGCGTAAATTATGCAAATTAGACTAACTTTGATGTTTTTTGGTGTTACTTTCAGCACTGTAAGTGCAAATGCCAATACGGCTCGGGCTAGAGGCCGTATTGATGAACCGATCTTTACGAAATTCCTTGGGTACCTTTGTTATCACCGTGGGACGAGAACGAGTGTTTTGGGGTCCGGTCCGAAATTCAAGATGGCCGATGGCAGCCATTTTGTACAAAATTTGGTGCAATCAGATTTTTGCACAGAACTTCCATATGAAAGCACTGATTTGAATAATTTTTTGTGTGAATGTTTAGTACCATGGGATACATCACATATAATACGGGTTTTTTTCTCGTGCAGAAATTATGCAAATTAGATGAACTTTGATTTTTTCAGTGCTACTTACACACAGTAAGTACACATGTCAATACGGCTCAGGCTAGAGTCTGTATTTATGAACCGATCTTCAAACGTCTTGGGTACCTTTGTTATCACCTTGGGACAAGAACGAGTGTTTCTGGGTGCGGTCCAAAATTCAAGATGGCTGCCAGTGGCCATTTTGTACTGAAATTAGGTCTAATCAGTTTTTTGTACACAACTTCTATATAGGGCTCAGGCTAGAGGCCGTATTTATGAACCGATCTTTACGAAACTTCTTGGGTACCTTTGTTATCACCGTGGGATTTGAACGAGTGTTTTTGGGTGTGGTCCAAAATTCAAGATGGCCACCAGCAGCCATTTTGTACCAAAATTAATGCAATCAGTCTTTTCTACAGAACTTCTGTATGAAAGTTCTGATTTGAATATATTTTTGTATGAATGTTTAGTAACATGGAATACATCACATATAGTACGGGTTTTTTTCTCGTGCAGAAATTATGCAAATTAGATGAACTTTGATTTATTCAATGCTACTTATACACTGTAAGTGCACATGTCAATACGGCTCGGGCTAGAGGCTGTATTTATGAACCGATCTTCACAAAACTTCTTGGGTACCTTTGTTATCTCCTTGGGACGAGAACGAGTGTTTCTGGGTGTGGCCATTTTGTACCGAAATTAGGTCCAATCAGTTTTTTGTCACAACTTCTACACAGCTCATATTTGTGAACTGATCTTCACGAAACTTCTTGGGTACCTTTGTTTTCACCTTGGGACAGGAATGAGTGTGTTTTGGGGTGCCTTTGTTATCACTGTGCTATGAGAACAAATATTTTGGGGTTCAGTCAGACCCACTCTGGGACTCAAAGATTTTTTTCTTGTTTAGCATCTGACTGTCACCCACCTTTACAATACTTTACCTATACATTTGTTTCAGGCAACGGCCAGTATTTATGTACAGACCGTTACAATACTTTATATGTACCTTTGTTATCAGGTCATTACCTAGATGTTTCTCATTGCTGTGTCACATACTATACATGTACATGTCTTTGTCTTGACAAGTTGAGCTACAGTGTCATTGACACTTTCATTTCAAACTAAATTGCCCATTACTTATAAAGCACCATAACTAAGGCAAAAACAATACTATGAAATTTACAAGTCTGAAATTCTATAAATTCCAAATAAATTTACACAAATTATATTGCAAAATGAAGGATGTGGTGTATAGAACCCCAAAAGTATGTGTGCATCTCACGCACTGACACACAGTCGCCATCAGACATCAGCAGTTCCTGAAAGTGTGCTCTCAGTACCGTATTTGTACCATAACTGATAATAATAAAATAATATTTCATAAAAACAACAAACACGGGAATTCAAAATGCAGCCTCAAGGCAGCATGGTGGTGAATGCCAACGCTGTCCCATTGTCCTTGAAAGGGGGAGTCCTTTACAAATAGGTTTTTGTTTTGTGATACTCTGGATACTCCCCATTTTTAGCTCAACTTTGACAAAGTCAAATTTAAGGTTATGTCATGGCCCATTGTCCATCTGTTCGGGAACAGCAGTTCAATACGGTTCGGGCTAGAGGGTGTATTGGTGAACCGATCTTTACGAAACTTCTTGAGTACCTTTGTTATCACGTGGGGCGAGAACAAGTGTTTTTGGGTGCGGTCCAAAATTCAAGATGGCCTCCAGCAGCCATTTTGTACAGAAATTAGTGCAATCGCCATTTTTGTACAGAACTTCTGTATGAAAGTTCTGATTTGAATAAATTTTTCTATGAATGTTTAGTAACGTGGAGTACATCACATATAATACCGTTTTTTTTCTCGTGCTGAAATTATGCTAATTAGATGAACTTTAATTTATTCAGTGCTACTTGCATGTATACCCAGTAAGTGCACATGTCAATACGGCTTGGGCTAGGCTGTATTTATGAACTGATCTTCATGAAACTTCTAGGGTATCTTTGTTATCACCTTGGAATGAGAATGAGTGTTTTTGGGTGCAGTCCAAAATTCAAGATGGCTACCAGTGGCCATTTTGTACTGAAATTAGGTACAATCAGTTTTTTGTACAGAACGTCTATACAACTTGGGCTAGAGACCATATTTATGAATCAATCTTTACGAAATTTCTTGGGTACCTTTGCTATCACCATGGGGTGAGAATGAGTGTTTTTAGTTTAAACAATATTTATTTCAGATCAAGTAAAATTTACAAAGAACAACAACAAACAAATAACAGAATATAGCTGAAAAAACCTGGTGCCAGTAATAAACAGTGTAAAAATTTGTGGAATTTTTACACTGTTTATTACTGGCATCAGGATAAGATAAGATAAATTGTTGTTTGTCATCAATACTTGATCAAGTTTCTGACAAAGAACATTATACTATTCCAATATGTTAGCTACTGTACATGTACATAAGCACACAATTTGATGTTAGTTTATACTGGTGCTTAGCCAGGATATCTAAGTTACATGTAGGGGCAAGAGTAATACATGTATCTAGTGGGAGTCAAAAAGAATATGATGCACAGAATCACCTGAGCCACATAGCAGTGAGATAGGAGTGAGGACAAGAGGGTGTGTGACCCTCTCATCAGTGGAGGGGGGCTGGTGCACCCCCCCCCCCAAAAAAAAAACAAACAAACAAAAAAACAAACAAAATTTGAAATTAAAGACAGTAAAACACAATTACCTTGACTCTGTGCTGCCTTGGACTGGTCACTTTCCGTGGATGGGCAATATTTCTGCGGATGCAATGATATTAGTTTTCAAACATTGTTTACAGCAATAATCAGCAAAAATTTAATTAATGAACCACAGGATACAATTCAGTGCTTCATTAATTAAAATTTTATTGATGATGATTTTCTATTATCTGGAAAAAACATGCATGGACATCATGCACTGCCCATGCAAGGATTATGACCAGCAACTGTACTGTATGTCTGTGTTACTGCTATGAGCAGGGACTAATCTAAATGGGTGGGTGTGTTTACAAATATTAATATTTTTTAACACCTGATAACAAAGTAATATAAGTTTATAAACAACCACACAATTGACTTTTAATTACAATACTCCTAATTCCTATTAAACATACAGGAATGTTTATTAATTTTGTGGAATTTTTACACTGTGTATGGAGCGTATTTGGGCCTGTATGTTTGTTAAACTTGCCCTTCCACTACGGAGGACTTTTTGAAATCAGTCTACACTGGATTGTGTGGTATTCCTTTGTATAAGACAGTGTATTCATTGTAATAATATTCATGCATAAGTTCATCTTTTTGGTTTGTTTTAGGCCTGATAATCTGCAGAATAGCATGGGTGGCGGTGTATTCGGAGTATTCCATCGCTTGAGTGCAAGAAGGCTTTGCAATGCTATATATAGCATAAACCTTGTTGCACTCCAGTGACAAATTTATCAATTTTAATAACAACGTGGGTAAAATATCGGACATGAACCATTTAATTTTTTTTTTTTTTAACTTCCTTCGACAAAGTCAAGCAGGGCATATCTAATCACTCTCCGTCCATTGTCCATCCGTCTGTCATCCAACACCATGTTTTGGTCAATTCAAGTTAAAGTTTCAGTGAGTAATGGTACCAAAGGGGTATTACATTTTTGTAATACATGCCCAGCCCCATAGGGAGGGGGTGGGGTAAAATGCTCCCAAAATATTTTTAAAATCTTATGAACCAGTGGGTACAGTGACTTGATATTCGTTATGGAACTGCCTTTTGAGATGTAGAATCACGTGTGTTCAAACGTACTTTGTGAAGCATTATTTGGTTTTATAATGGCAGTGGTTAGATTTTTGGTACTACCCAAAATTTCCATTTTCCGAACCGATGGTCCGATTTGAATGAAATTCAGTATGTGGTAATATTGGGTCATAAATACTTGCCTCATGCAAAAAAAACCCCTGCATCCCCATGGGAACCCCAGGAGTGAAAAATAGAAATGTTTTCAAACTCCCATGTTTCCCAAACCACTTGGAACAGAGAACAGCTATGGTATGAAGCATCCTTAGGACCAGTAGAATTGAATGGTAAAAAAATGCCCTCTGTTGTTGTTAGAGAGTTCTGCAGAGGGCATCAGAATAATGTTGGCGCAGCATTTTTACAAAACATTTTAGAAAATCTTTTCTCAAGAACCAGTGTTCAGAATCTTTTGATATTTGGTGTACAGCATCCATAGAGGGGTCAGATACAAGTTTGTTAAAATGAAGCCCATACATTCATATTTGGACTCAATGCAGGAGCCCAAATTTTATGGGGAATTTTCTTTAAAAATCTTCTTCAGAACCATGAGTCAGAATTTTTTTATGTTTGGTACCCTCATTGTTATGATGGTCAGATTCAAGATTGTTCAAACCAAGTCCATATGTTAATATTTGGGCTTCCTTTGGTAGTCCAAATTTTAACTTAGGGCTATATGGGGAAGTTTTTTTAAAAATCGTTTTCCCCAGATCCACCAGTCAGAATGCTTTCGTATTTGGTATACAACATCTCTAAGGGGGGGGGGGGGGGAGATTCACATTTTGGGCTCGCTATGATAGCCCAAATTTGAACTCAGTGCAATATGAGGAAATTTCTTTAAAATTTTGTTCTTCAAATCCACCAGTCAGAATGCTTTCATATTTGGTATACAGCATCTCTAAGGAGTTCAGATTCAACTTTGTTCAAATCGAGTGCCTGGGTTGATATTTGAGCTCCCTATAGGAGCCAGAATTGGCCAAGTAGCTGAAGAATTAGACAATTTTTATTCAGTACCCTCTAGAGGTGAAGAGTAATCTACATAGGTTGTATCAAGGGGCTTGAGAGGGGAGCTCCACATTTTACATCTTGATCAACTAAAGAAAAGGCATGATGCTTGGGCTGTTTTTGTCACTCCTGAGGGGCTCAAAGATATGCAGTGTATCCTATGGAGATGGATTGCTTAATGTAGATTCATTCTTGGACTCTTATATCGTGTTCTGTTCTCTGTTTATATCATGTTCTGTTCAAGGTGAGCGCTTCAGGTCCTGTGGGGCCTCTTGTTTATTTATTTATTGGGTTTTAACAACACTTTCGAAAGCCAGCAGCTACAAGTTTCTTCTCTCCTTGAACCAAGCGTCTCGCCCAACTGCAGCACTCAAGGTCCACTGAGTTTTTAGCTCACCTGACTTTCAGTCAGGGTGAGGTGTATTGATCACTCGCCGTCCGCCGTCCGTGAACTTGGTGTTTGCGTCTTCTCCAAAACTGCTGAACCGATTAATCATTAGGTGAAATTTGAGATGCTTGTTTGTTATGACATTGCATTTTGATTTTGTTTAAATCAAGTTGCCCTGGCCCTCAGTAGGGCCATGCCCAAAAATTTTGCCTAAATCTTAAAAAATCTTCTCGTGAACCAGGAGTAGCCGAGATTTGATATGTGGTGTGCTGCTTCCTTTTGAGGTGTATACTCAGTTGTGTTCAAGAGAAGTTTGTGGGTCTTTATTTGCCTTCATTATTGGAGGGCAAGTATTTTCGCCCCGCCCAAAATTTCTGTTTTTCGAACCAAGAGGCTGATTTGAACCAAATTTAATTTGTGGGTTTATTTGATCATAAGTAATTAATTTATGCCCCAAAATATTTTCCCATCCCCCCATGGGAACCGCAGGAGCTAAAAATAGAACAAAATTCAAAACGCACATATCTCCAAAACTACATGGCACTGAGAATTCTTATTTGGTGTGAAGCTTCCTTGGGACCAACAGAATGGAATGGTCTAAGCAAATTTCTATCAGGTCTGTCATGGGGTACTTTTTCGGGACTTTGAAAAAATGCTTAGTCAGCATTCTGTAACACTGTGGGTAATGGAGAAAGCGTTTAAGACTCTTCTTCACCCAATTCACTCCTCCAAAACCTTTCAAATTTCACATATACCATCTTTGGAAGATTTTTTTACACGTTTATTGAAATCAGATCCCTGGGTCCATATTTGGGCTCTCTATGGGAGTCCAAATGTTGAAATTAGTGCAGTATGAGGAATATTCTTTAAAAATCTTTTTCTTCAGACCCACCAATCAGAATCTTTTGATATTTGCTACGCACCATCATTAGGCGGGTGAGATCTTCAAGCCAAGCCTATATTTTTGCTCACCAGTGTTTTGCAAATTGCGAGAACGGTGATTTCATTCCTGTGATGTTCTTGCAAATGCTTGTTAAGAAGATCCATATTTACCATTCCCCCCCCCCCCCAAAATATAAGCATTTTTTCATCAAATAAAATTTAATAAAATTAAATGAATTTTAGAGCTGAAACGATTAAAGGGTTTTCGTGATTGATTAATAGCATGGGTTAACCTTGGTTAACTGATTAATCACTTGCCCCAATAGGTAGCTGAATAATTGCTGAACAATTGACCATTTATATAATTAAAACTTTACTCAGCATAATGGACAAAACCGGGCAGCGCCATATACAAACATGTCCATTCAAATTTTATATTTTCAATTTTTGTCTTAAAACATAGCTTATGACCCCTCATTGGAACAAGTTCATTGAGCTTGTTCCAATAAGGAGGGGGGGGGGCGGTCATAAGCTATGTTTTTGAGACAAACATTGAAAATCTTTAGTAATTCAAGAATTTCTTGTGCAAGTATCATCTGCTACCTGCATTTGGTGAAGGGTTGAGAATGGCCGTTTTTAGCTGATACAGTATAATGATCATGCAAGTGAACAAGTATTTTGGCACGTAACTGGCATACATTTCTCTGTCTCATGCAATTGATGTGAGCCAGTGTAACAATGTTTGCCTGTTTTGGAGCAAGTTTGTTCCATAGTTAACCCATACAGGGTATTTTTTGTTTTTAAAAATTTGATTAGCAGTTTCCAACTTGGTTTCAAAAAGTGATGATAAATAGTGAATTTTAGCTTACCCAATATGAAAGAAAAATGGTTAGCAATTGGACATTTTTGTATAGCATTTTGCGATGTGAATCCAGCCATATAGTACCGTACTTCAAAAGTAACGGTTAACCAATCAATTACTTTTTATGTGTACCCATACTATGTATGGTACACAGAATGCCGGCATCCGGGGTGACCATCCGTCATTCGTCCATCCTTTGTCCATCCGTCCGTCTGTCCGTCCATCCGCACTCATAAATGACTACTTAGGGGGCTAATTTTCAGTATAAACGGGGGTGAGGTGACTACCGCGATTTAGGTGGCTAGTCCCACAAGTAAATCCCAATTTTCTAGGGTGGGGTTTAGAGTTGGGGTGGGGTGGGGTTATGGTCAGTAAAGGGTAGGGTTAGGGTTTGCTACTACCCCAAAAAAAAATTTCCAAAAAAGTTGTTTTAATAGAATGGACATGCATTTTATGATAAGGTACCCTAAAAAAATAGCCATTTTCATTAGTCTAGGGTGGGGTTTAGAATAGAGGGTGTAGGGTTAGGGTCAGTAAAGGGTAGGGTCAGGGTTTGCTACCACCCCAAAAATTTTTCCAAAAATCACTTGTTTTAGTATAATGGACATGCATTTTATTGTAGTCCCGTAAAAATAGTCACCTAAGTACCCATTTATTAGAATGTCCGTCCGTCCGTCTGTCCATCCGGTGTCCGTATCCATTTCTTTGGCATTCGATAACTTGAAAAATATTGCTTGGATTGTCAAGTTACTTTTTATTTGTGTTCAGGTTACTGATGTGCCAAGCTGTATAGTTTTTGGTGTAAATCGGATAATTTGATCCTGAGATATTAACCCATTATCCTTCAAATTGAAAATTCCTCCAATCCCTTTGGCATTCGATAACTTGAAAATTATTGCTTGGATTGTCTAGTTACTTTATATTTGTGTTCATGTTACTGATTTGCCGAGCTGTATAGTTTTTGGTGTAAATCTGATAATTTGATCCTGAGATATTAACCCTTTATCCTTCAAATTGAAAATTTCTCCAATCCCTTTGGCATTCGATAACTTGAAAAATATTACTTGGATTGTCAAGTTACTTTATATTTGTGTTCAGGTTACTGATGTGCCGAGCTGCATAGTTTTTGGTGTAAATCGGATAATTTGATCCTGAGATATTAACCCTTTATCCTTCAAATTGGAAATTCCTCCAATCCCTTTGGCATTCGATAACTTGAAAATTATTGCTTGGATTGTCTAGTTACTATCCTTCAAATTGAAAATTCCTCCAATCCCTTTGGCATTCGATAACTTGAAAAATATTGCTTGGATTGTCAAGTTACTTTATATTTGTGTTCAGGTTACTGATGTACCGAGCTGTCTAGTTTTTAGTGTTAATCTGTTATTTTAATCCTGAGATATTAACCCTTTATCCTTCAAATTGAAAATTCCTCCAATCCCTTTGGGATTTGATAACTTGAAAAATATTGCTTGGATTGTCAAGTTACTTTACAATTGTGTTCAGGTTACTGATGTGCTGAGCTGTATAGTTTTTGGTGTTAATATGATAATTTGATCCCAAGATATTAACCCTTTATCCTTCAAATTGAAAATTCCTCCAATCCCTTTGGCATTCAATAACTTGAAAAATATTGCTTGGATTGTCAAGTTACTTTATATTTGTGTTCGGGTTACTGATGTACCAAGCTGTATAGTTTTTGGTGCTAATCTGTTATTTTAATCCTGAGATATTAACCCTTTATCCTTCAAATTGAAAATTCCTCCAGTCCTTTTGGTATTTGATAACTTGAAAAATATTGCTTGGATTGTCAAGTTACTTTAAAATTGTGTTCAGATTACTGATGTGCTGAGCTGTATAGTTTTTGGTGTTAATCTGATAATTTGATCCCAAGATATTAACCCTTTATCCTTCAAATTGAAAATTCCTCCAACCCCTTTGGCATGAGATAACTCAAAAAATATCAATCCGATTGTCATGTTACTTTATATATTTATTCAGGTTACTGGTGTGCTGTGCTGTATAGTTTTTTATGTAAATCTGATAATTTGTTCCGGAGATATTAACCCTTTATCCATCAAATTAGACACTCCTCCAATCCATTTCTATATGTATGTACCCATACCTTGTATGGTGTACATAATGTCGGCATCCGTGGTGGCCCTCCGTCATACAGCTTTCTACTAGTTGCGCGTATGGGTACACATCTGACGATTTCATAAGCCTATTTTTTTTTATCATTCAAGATATTGATCATTGGTTAGTCAATTAATCGGTTAACCGTATCAGATCTAATTAATTTCTATAAACATGATTACTGCAATAGCCTTTGATGTGGTGGTTCAACAATCTAACAATCTATGTATTTGAAGATAAATAAGCATAATTCATGTGATTAAGACACATGTTGGAAATGGATCCCACAAAAATATATTTGTGAAACCCTGACTCACTGTGGGAGCCTGAATTATAATTTAGTTCAAAATGAGGAATTTGCTTTAAAAGACTTTTTCAGATCCAGTAGTCGGACTGTTTTGATGTTTGGTGTGCAGCATCCTTACAGGGGGGGTGGGGGGGGATTCAAATTTGTTTACGCCAAGTCCCTGGGTTCATATTTGGGCTCACTGTGGGAGCCTGAATTATAACTTAGTTCAAAATGAGGAATATTCTTCAAAAGTATTCTTCACATTCAGCAGTCAGAATATTTTGATATATACAGTATCCTCAGGGAGGTGAGATATAAGTTTGTTGAAGCCAAGTCGCAGGGTTCATATTTGGGCTTCCTGTAGGAGCCCGAATTGTACCAAAATTTTTATTTTCCAAATTGAGAGGCTGATTTGAAGCAAATTTGATATGATGGGCTTATTGGGTTGTACATGTAAGTACCTAATTTATGCCAAAACATTTTCCGGGTGCCCTTGTGGGAACTGCAGGATCTAAATATAGAAAAAATTTAAAACGTCCATGTCTTCAAAACTACACGGCACTGAGAATTTTTATTTTGTGTGTCGCTTCCTTACGAACAGCCGAAAAGAATGGTAAAAAAAAATTGCCATCAGTTTTATCATAGGGAAGTTTTCCAGGACTTATGCGGAGTCATCATTTTAGTAATGGGAAAAACATTAAAGAATCTTCTTCTCCCATACCACTGCTCCAAAGGCTTTCATATTTTGCATATAACATCTTTGGAAGATTTATTCACAGGTTTGTTGAAATCAAATCCCTGGGTCCATATTTGGACTCTCTGTGATTAGATTAGTGCAATATGAGGAATATTTTTTAAAAATCTTCTTTTGATCCACTCTTCAGAATATTTTGATATTTGGGATGCTGCATCCTTAGAGGGGAGAGATTCAAGTTTGTTCGAGCCAAGTCCACAGGTTCATATTTGGGCTCCCTGTGGGAGTCCAAATTACAACTTAGTTCAATAAGAGGAATATTCTTTAAAATCCAGTAGTTAGAATCTTTTGATATTGGTATATAGTAGCATCGGTAGGGATGTGAGATTCAAATTTGTTCAAGCCAAGTCCTTGGGTTCATATTTGGGCTCTCTGTGGGAGCCTGAATTATAACTTAGTTCAGTATGAGGAATATTCTTTAAAAATCCTTTTTTTTGGAGATCCACCGGTCAGAATCTTTTGATATTTTGTATAAGCTTTTCTTATGAGGGGCAGATGCAACTAAATGTTCAAATAAATTCCCTGGGTTGATATTTAGGCTACCACGTCAGGTGAATGCCATCAGGCCCTCTGGGGGCTCTTGTTTGTTTTCTGTTTGACAACATTGCCCTGGCTCTTCTATCTATATTTTTCATTTTAAGTTAGTCACTACTTTTATGTAGGCTTCCCAAATTTGTTACTGCATGTCTGTCTGTCCTTCAGATGAAATGTTTCTTTGCTTTTCATCCCCCCCCCCCCCCTGCCCACACACACACACACACACACACACATACAAAAATCTGGGCTGGCAAGTATTGAGTACTTTATCAAAAAAGTGGTACTCGAGTACTACAAGTACTGAGTACTTTGGACCCAGCCTATCACAAATATATTAAACATCAAAGAGTATATTATACATTTGAAACAAATACAGTACAGTGGCTGTGTACTGCTCACTTTCAATGGATGGGCAATATTTCCACGGTTACAATAATATTTGATGCCAAACACTAACTATAGGTATAATCATCATAAATTTAATAAATAATGAAGCACCAGGTACAACCCCGTGCTTCAATTAAAATTTTGTAGATGATGATTTTTATTGACTGGTAAACGCACGAGTGGACATCACTGTCCATGCGTGTATTACAACCCGTCCACAGCGACTGTACTGCAACTTGTCCTCTTTGTGAACATATTTTCTACAATTTCACTCCCTTTGACAGAATGCATGCCTGTGGGGATTAAAACCAAAATAGTGAAAGTGCACTTGTGGATATTTGCAGCACAATCACAGCACTAATGAATCAATATTTGGTGATTTTAGGAATTTTAACAGTGTCATGAGACACCACAGTAGCAGGTACTGATCATTCTGTTGGAAAAATTCACTGTTTTATGACTTGAGGTGCCTTAACTGAGAAAACTTTTTCTTACAAAGAATGCAAAATATCAAACACAATGTGAAATGTGTTCAGAAGAAAGAATGTGATTAAAAAATAATGGGAAATTCATGTCACCATCAATTTATTAAAAAATTAATATAGTTTTTTTAGCTCACTTGAGCGAAGCTCAGTGGGAGCTTTACTGATCACATACTGTCCGCCGTCCGTCCGGTGTTAACTTTACATTATTCAAATGTTGGGTAAATGTTTATTACCTAATGCCAATTCAGATTTGTTCAAATGAAGTTGCCCCCTTCTCCTGGGTGGTACCATGCCCCCAAGGGGCACTAAAATCTTCTTCTCATCAACCAGCAGTAGCAGAGACTTGATATATGGTATGCAGCTTCCTTTTAAGGTGTAGACTTGGATTTCTTTAAGAGAAGTTTGATGGGCTAAATTTGGTGTCGTTATGGGAGGGACAAAATTGTTGGCCCGCCAAAAATTTCTATTTTCCGAACCGAGAGGCTGGTTTGAATCAAATTTTATGTGAGGGCTTATTGGGTCATAAGTACCTAATTTATGCCGAATTTTCTTTTTCTGTAGCCCCGTGGGAACCGCAGGAGCTAAAAATAGAAAAAAAGTAAAACGCCATATCTCCAAAACTGCATGGCACTGAGAATTTTTATTTGGTGTGAAGCTTCCTTAGGACCAACAGAAAGGATTGGTCCAAAAAAATTGTGGTCGGTTTTATCATAGGGTACAGTTTTGGGACTTTGAAAACACTTTTTAACACTGTAGGCAATGGGAAAAACATTAAAAAATCTTCTTCTCTAGATTCAGCAGGCAGAATCTTTTGATATTTGGTATGCAACATTGTAGGGTGGATCTGATTCGAGTTTGTTCAAATCCACCCCCTGGGTTTATATTTGGGCTCAGTATAGGAGCCCAAATTCAAACTTAGTGCATTTCAGGCAAATTCATTAAAAAATCTTCTTCACCAGATTCAGCTGGCAGAATCTTTTGATATTTGGTATGCAACATTGTAGGGTGGATGTGATTCCAGTTTGTTCAAATCCGCCCCCTGGGTTTATATTTGGGCTCAGTATAGGAGCCCAAATTCAAACTTAGTGCATTTCAGGCAAATTTCTTAAAAAATCTTCTTCACCAGATTCAGCTGGCAGAATCTTTTGATATGTGGTATGCAACATTGTAGGGTGGATGTGATTCCAGTTTGTTCAAATCCGCCCCCTGGGTTTATATTTGGGCTCAGTATAGGAGCCCAAATTCAAACTTAGTGCATTTCAGGCAAATTTCTTAAAAAATCTTCTTCACCAGATTCAGCTGGCAGAATCTTTTGATATTTGGTATGCAACATTGTAGGGGGGATCTGATTCAAATTTGTTCAAATCGGCCCCCTGGATTCATATTTGGGCTCACTATAGAAGCATTTCAGGCAAATTTCTTTAAAAATCTTCTTCTCCAGATCCAGCAGGCAGAATCTTTTGATATTTGATATGCAACATTGTGGGGTGGATCTGATTCAAGTTTGTTCAAATCGGCCCACTGGGTTCATATTTGGGCTCAGTATAGGAGCCCAAATTTGAACTTAGTGCATTTGAGGCAAATGTCTTTGAAAATCTTCTTCTCAAGATCCAACAGCAGAATCTTTTGATATTGGGTATGCAGCATGCTTAGGGGGGTGAGATTCAAGTTGTTCAAGCCAAGTCCCCGGGTTCATATTTGGGCTCACTGTGGTAACCCGAATTATAACTTAGTTCAAAATGAGGAATTTTCTTTAAAAATCTTCTTCAGATCCAGCAGCCGGAATGTTTCGATATTTGGTATGCAGCATCCTTAGGGGGGTGAGATTCAAGTTTGTTCAAGCCATGTCCCTATGTCCATATTTGGGCTCAATGGCCTCTGGCTTAATATTTGGTCTATCTATTGAAGCCCAAAGTTTAACTTAGTGCAGTATGAGGACATTTCTTTAAAACTCTATTTTTTCAGATCCACCTGTCAGAATCCTTTCATATTTGGCTTACAACATCTCTAAGGGGGTCAGATTCATGTTTGTTCAAGCCAAATCTATGGGTTAATATTTGGGCTCATTATGGGAGTGCAAATTAACTCAAAGCAACATGAGAAAATTTCTTTAAAAATCTTTTTCTTCAGTCCCACTAGTTTAATGCTTTAATATTTGGTACAGAACCCTTTCATATTTGGTATCGCAGGAATGGGGGGGGGGGGGGGGGAGGGGGGTGCAGATTTGAGTTCGTCCATTTCAGGTCTGTGGCTTAATATTTGGGCAGGGGTGGGTTAGGTTCGAGGTTGTTCATAAATGTTCAAACCCATATCTTAGAGCTTTTCCATAAAATTTGCCTTTCAGGCTGCAGTGACACAACAACCCTTGGAAGTTTGGCAGTACTTGTCTACAGCTGTCAGAATTGGAAGCAATCAGGAAGACCTATGCTAATAATCATCTGACATGGACACTAGAATTATGAATAATTTCATAACATTATTCCTATGTAGTGTCCATGAACCTTGACTAACTGAATCTGACCCAAAACACTTCTCTGAACCACCTTGTCAGGTGAGCGATTAAGGCCCCTAGGGGGAGGGGGTGGGGGTATAAATCAGTAGTTGGTGTTGTAAAAATTAAAAAGCTGTATTGGGTAAAGGGTTAACATGTATTATCAGTATGCAACAGGGGTTCAATCATACTGACCTAATAGGATCCTGGCCCATAGCAGGTCTGAATTCTCGGAACGATTTCCCCAAGAATGCAAATGGATTCTCCCAAATTTAGAGGAACTATAAGTCCTGCACAACCCCAATTTTGAAACAAAATTGTCATATTGTTTCATGGTGGTGGGGCACTATTTATCTTGCTGAATGATTAATTAAAACAGATTTTGTGAAAAGGTTTTGTGGGTAGTTTCAAAGAAAGCTGTGAATTCTTATCCCTCCTAACTTATTAGGTAACAGAGTAGAAATTCTGTCGGAGGCAATAACAGTTTTTAAGCCTATTTGACACAGATTGGACAGTTCTCTTCAAAAGAACAAATTCCCCATGCTTTTTACTAGACAGAAGCCAAAAGTTGAATTCTATTGCAGAAATGACTCTTTCATCACATGAAAGAGGTAAATGTATCTTTGGTAGGGTTGGGTTTGCTCATAGGTATAACTGTTGTAAATATTTTAATTAGATGTACCTGCCTCTAAAAGTTGCGCTCGGAAATTATGTAATTCCCAAAACTGAGCAGTCTTGGGAAAATATATTGTTTCAATAAACATTTGAAGAAGTCTACTGACATTTTGCATTACTGTTGAATGTTCCAGATGAACAAAGAGGATGATTTGAGGACTTTTGAACCTAAAAATTTGTTTGACTATTGGTGTGTTTTGTTTGGGAATTCCCTGAGAAATATGAACATGTGACCAGCACTTCCCTTTCTGTTAGTTTTTCTTTTATTTGTTGCATGACCCATGTTTAAAGATCAGAAAAAGGTTGTCTGAAGGGCTATACTTGACAAAAAATGTTTGAATGTTAAATTTAAAATGATACGACCATATTTTTTCTCCTGAACGTTATAATGGTCGTTTATGGGAAAATATTTAGTACTGTGAAACGTATTCATGTTTGGCTGAAATTAAACAATTGCAGGAATTCGACTGAATAAACCAAAATGTTTTTGAAGTAATGGTTGCGGAATGAAATATTTCAATATGTTGGATACTTTGGGGTTCCTTCTTACGCCTTGCGTATTGTCATATTAGTCCCATAGGGGACATAGAGCATTCTAGCACTCAGGCGACGTTTTATGAACTCATTATTCTTTTTTCTCCTTTCAGTTTGAAGTCACTTTGATAGGCACAACCGAGATGTGCGTTAAAATGGTCTTATTCGGAGTTATTCTATTTTAAAAAAGTAATTCCATCTTTATGAAAATATTTTTATATAAAAAGGGATATTGTTTGTATACTACTCAAAGTTTGCTAAGCACCACATATTTGACACATCTTTGTGAACTTTTCTTGTGACACATTTGCTATATTTTTGGTGGATATGATTGAAGAATGTATTGAGATGGTCCCCAATGTTTACATTAGCTCTCTTGACAGGCAGACTTTTCGTGACAGTCATGGAAAGCATTTACCCCTTGATTTTCATGATGTTTTCGTGTACCTTTGACATGTACATGAGATGTGTAGGGTATTCAGTCTTCATTTCAACACAATCCCTTGTGATTTAATGATTGAATATGGCGAATGCAAATGTAAGAAGACATTTGTCTGAAGCAGAAATGTGGCGGGCTATAGGGATGGGGGAACAAGGGGCTACCCATCGTCAGGTTGGTGAAGCCCTTGGTGTGCACCATACGGCGATCACCAGAGTCTGGGCAAGATTTCAGAAGTATGGCACACCAGTCAGACGACATGGTGGTTGCAGAGACAGGGCAACATCTGCAGCTGAAGACCGTTTTTTATCATATAGGCCCGTAGGAATCGCTTTGACACAGCAACCCAGCTTTGCAGGGACCTTCAAAATGCATCCGGAATAAATGTTTCGACGCAGACTATCCAGGCAAGGTTGCACGAAGGTGGTCTCCGATCGAGAAGATCATGCATCTGTCCCAGAACCACCACCAGGCACGATATGAATGGGCCATGGATCACGTTGGATGGACCAGAGAAGATTGGCGACCTGTCCTTTTTACAGATGAGTCAAGGTACTGCCTTGACAACACAGATAGGCGTTCTAGGGTATAGAGAAGACCGGGAGAGCGATTCCATGCAGACAACATTGCTGAGCATGACCGCTATGGTGGAGGGTCAATAATAGTCTGGGGTGGCATCAGCTGGGATGGACGTACAAAGCTCCGTGTCCTTCACCGTGGTACATTGACTGCACAGCGGTATATTAATGAGATCCTGGATGCCCACGTCAGATTATATGCAGGTGCAATGGGTGTTAGATTCATTCTGATACACGACAGTGCCCATCCTCGTGTTGCCTATGCTGTCCGGTAGTACCGACAGAGGGGGGGAATTGAGCGTATGGACTGGCCAGCAAGATCCACCTGACCTCAATCCAGTCGAACATGTCTGGAATGAGTTGCAGCTTGCAATTTCAGTCCGTCCAATTCAACCAAGAAGTGTTCAGGAGCTTGGTGCCATGCTGGTCCAAGAATGGAACAACATCCCACAAAGGACCACCTGGAACCTGACTGGGAGCATGAGAAGGCGTTGTCAAGCTGTAGTTAACAATAATGGGTCTCATAATCGATATTGAACCCATATCAGTTCGCTCCGTCAACTTTTTGGCAAATTTGAAAAATTTCCTCTTTTATCAATAATATCCATTTTCCATGATTATCGTATTCAAAAGCTAAACAATAATGTCAAACCCAAACAAAATCTTAATTTCTGGGCTTAAATCATTAAAGATATAATTAAATAAAAAACATATACACTTTTCATAACAATATTTCAACTGAAACGTAAAACAGGTTGTTGGATATACTGGTGCTTTGCAAACTTCGAGTGGTATATTATCTTGAGTCGCTTGTCAAATAGACACGAGAGGCATGAGCGGCGACGATCAAGAATCAGTTGGTTTCGTATTCTGCGATTATAAGAGTAGAAAGGGAGGGATGGATCGTCCCAAATTGGGGTACCCCACAGGGGACACCGGAAGTGACGGCATAGGCATGTGACCAAGCTACGTCACATTTGGTTGTCATGGTAGCGCCCATCTTGTGACGCCATCTCCATAGTGATACATGGTCTTAGTGCGCATGCGCAGCGCGTGCTGTTAGGGTAACGCATGTTCCATCTCCCATTTTGTTTACTGGAGGCCACCATCTTGGTTTCTATGGTGGCACGTGGTTGCTATGTGATTTCAATATCTAATTACCCAAATGGACCCGATAACGACCCAAATCAAAACACGAGGGACAAGACAAATGCAAAATATTCGGTGCATGTTGCTAAAAAATCACGAAAAAATCAAATTTGTCACCGCTTCGAATTTCAAAGACTGAATTGAGTCATTTCCATATACTAGGATTGTTGTATATCTGAACTATTTCTTCTTCCACTTCTACGAATCTTTGCTTGCGACTCTGAATCTTAGTATGTGAATAATTTTCTGTACAACTCTCTTCTTTCTTCTCTTCATCCACCTAATTATTACTTATTGCCATCATTAATTCCGCACAAAAAAGCTTCAAACTACTCCATTGTGCCTGGTAACGATCACCCTTTTACTGCCACGCCCACTTTAACCATATATGGATGACCTCGATGTACCCTTGTAAGCGAGGAAATTTAATAAAATTTATGACATCCTTGAAACTCTATCATCTGATCAATTGTTGGAAAGGGCTCTCTGAGCCCTTTCCAACAGTTAATCAGATGGTAGGTTTGATCTGCGCATACCAGAACGTACAGTTAATCATTGTAAAATAAGCGACTATAGTCGCCCTCGGCAGCGAAAGTGTTAATTTTCATGGCTGCTTCGACAAATAAGGGCGAACAATTTCGATGTAAACAAATTGCGTCCAAGAACGACCAAGGGGGACAACTCTAGCTTGGTTCATATTGGCCAATATCGGCGTCATATCAGCTGAGTTTGAAATCATGTCTTACTTATTGCCATCATTAATTCCTCATCATACAAAAACTTATATTAAAATTAATCCATTAATGCCTGTTAACAGCAGTTTTACGTTCGACGAGTAACTGTTAACGATTTCGATGTAAGCAATTTTGTTGCGCATCAAGGGGAACAACTCTAGCTTAGTTCATATCGGACTAGATCGGTGTCGTATGAGCCGAGTTTGAAGTTGTACCGACTGAGCTTGATAATGGGTAATTCTGGGAAATAAAAAATCATATCTAATAAATACGTTTTCCCTCAGGTTTCAATAAGGGAAAGCAAAGGTGGGCGTTGCACTTTTCATTTACCTGGCAGAGATTATATAACTGTGATGACATCGATATTTTCTAACATTGTTGTACATCAAACATTTTGTTAATATGGAGAACGATAATTCCGGTAGATAAATGTAGCTGAAGATTCCTATTGGTTACAGTATACTCTAAAAAAACACAATACTTTTTAGTATTCCAGGATACCTCCAGTATATGAGATACACAAAAACGAATATGGAAAGCGCGTATAATACCAACGGGGTGGTTGTGAATAGGGATCTGCGAATCACAAATTTCTTTTCGAATCGAATCTCGAATCGAATCGTGTCTCTGATATCGACATCGAATCGAATCCCGAATCGAATCTTAAAAGACAAGTTATTTCATATTGCATCAAACGGAAGTTACGGAACACTGTGATGACTCTTACGCGACGGAGTGAACACCTTAAACACCAATAACTAAATATTCTCTGTAGCACCGTCGCTGAAACAGCTAGGCCTATTGTCCATAGTTTTAGTTTTTGAAGGCTTAACTTGTTACTATTCACGTTCTTAAGAACGTGAATAGTAACAAGTTAAGCCTTCAAAAACCAAAACTATGGATAATGTTCTGGGCCAAATTCACACATTACCTAACAATTAAACATTGTCAATTACTCAAATAAACAGGAATTGAGCCTACATGAATGAATTTTCTAATGACAGTTTTATCCTATTTTTGTTGGAAATGTAACAAATTGAAGTACGAGAGATTCGAAAAAATCGAATCCTGAGACTGATTCGGGATCGATCTCGAAGCATACGTATGGTATCGATATCGAATCGAAACTCGAATATTCGCAGGACCCTAGTTGTGGAATACCTAACTGTAAACAGGAATTACATCCCCAACATATCCACCACCAAGCGCGCGCGTCGTCTGTATCAACAATGGCGGTTTCGTCGAAGCCTGGGACATTGAAAACGTGACTGAATGGCTCGTATATAGGGAGCGGGTTGATGATTTGGTGCAAACTGTATTTGATTTATGTGATTTTCAGTGTATGTCTTTAATATATGTTGATGGTTATTAAAGGAACTGCATAACTCAATTTTTCTTCTTTCATTTTTTTCACAGCGACATGATTTATGGTGTTATCTACACAATAAATATATCTTGGCGCCGTCAGGGAGGTTGGCACTTCTGCAGCTTTTCATACTTCGGTCCGGTTCTTTGGATCCCTCAATGGACCAATAGTTGAGCCTACCCCCCCCCCCCCCCCCCCATGTGTATGTTGTGTGCATGAAAAGGATGGGTGTGGGGGGAGTAACTAAGTACCGAACTTTAGGTTTCTTGGAGCACCTTAATATGGTTACTTGAGTTAAGTTCTCTGGAGAACCACAATAAAGTACCAAACGTTTGGTTTTCTAGAGAACCAAAACGAAGTACCAGACAGTTTTGGTTCCTCAGAGTACCATTACAGTTTGGTTTCTTGGAGTACCAACAATGTTTTGGTTTCCTTGAGTACCATAATTTTGGTACCCCACACGGGACAAGTTGAGTACCACATTTGCTATCACTGAATGCCTAGAGTTTTTAGAGTGTAGGGTCGCCGTGGATTAGTTGTTACCACGCGCGGGCAGTGATGGCCACGCATGCGTTTACAGGTAATAAAAATCATCATCAGCATTTTTTTTTTATTAATGAAGCACCGGTGTTTAATTAATTATATTTTTGATGATTATTCCAATAATTAGTGTTTGGAATCTAATGTCATTGTGTCCGTGGGAATATTGTCCACCAGTGGAAAGTAACCAGTCCACGGCGACCGTACAGTATTTTCCTCTGAACGCTGCAAACTATAAGAGCCAGTCGAACAAGAGAACTATTGCCCGGGAAGGGTACTTTTTATAGGATCGCCCTGTAGCTGTCTGGTTAAAATTACTGCGTGCCCCCAAACCTATGTGATCGTGAGAAATACTGTTGCGGATGTGGAATAAAATATATAATAATAAACAGATTTCCTCGAAGTAAAGCTACCTCTCACGCATTCCATTCCCATATACCACGCTTGCTGTGTATAATCAACGTTACCCAATAGAATGCAGGCATTGAAAAACGTGTTAGAGTACGTGGGACGAGGTCAGCGACCCTTGTTGGAGTTCCTTTTTCTAGATTTCACTCGCTTCTCGGGCCCTCAAGAAACTTCTCAAAAACTCCCAACTGGATCATTAATTCAAGTCCCCACTTTCCGACCTGAGTTTTGTTCTAAGTATTGCCAATTTGGCAACCGGTTTGTATAACCATTGCTCTCAAAATATTGTTTTAAATGTTGTATCATACGATGTGTTCCTGACTGTTCGTTGGTAATCTCCATAAAACGTGATATGAAGTATAAGTAGCGGTGGCTGAAGATTGAAAATACAAAAAAAATGTATATAAAAGATTATGATTGTTTTGAATTAACCCTTTACCCAAAGCAGACGATATCAAAATTTATTATTTTAAATATAATTTTTTTTAAATTTTCAAAAAATTTCAACAAAACCATATCATGTTACCCCTCGTTGGAACGAGCTCGACGAGCTCGTTCCAAAGAGGGGTCACATGATATGGTATTGTTGAATTTTTTTGAAAAATAATATTTTTTCAACTACTGAATTTGCATATTACGCGGGCGGATGCGCACGGATGCGGCCGATTCGTTGGGTAAAGGGTTAATGAAAAAGATTACGTTCCTCTGTGGTATACATACAATACAGTACTGTGCTTCCAAAAGGGGACAGAGAATTCCGACCGGTTTGCGACTGGGTCCGATCCGGTCGATGTGCTCTGCCCTCCTTCATCCCCATTAGCTAGACTTTTGAATATCAATTCCCGATAAACAAATTTGAATTTCCGATGCTGTTTTTGCTTGATTTTTTTTATGAAGTATTTATTTTGCAGTAATTTATTTAGAAATCTTGACCCACTTGCGTAAGTATATCGCTATCCAGTCGCGATCAGCAAAAGAGCCCACTTTGTCATCAAAGTACTGTACAAGCAGAGTTGTCTGCCATGTGACCAAGGCTCCGTCAACGCGAGAGTTCCGAACGTTATGAAAAATTAACAAATGTCACATTTTCAGACCATTTTACATTTTTTATGTGGTGTGATGCCTATAGTCCGAACCCCACTGTATAACAAACACAAATGCTAGCTACAATGAGACTCATGCGCACACAGAAATATAAAATAACTGAATATAATTTTTGACGTAACGAATCGCGTCAAAATGAAATTCGTTGATTAAATAGAGAGTAATCGCTTGACTGGACTGATAACGTGAAATAATTCATGAGAGGTGAGGGACGCTGTACAAACACGAGTGCGCGAATGCGCACAAGTGATTTACAATATAGTCCTTCGCCTTGAATGGATTATTTCACGTAACCAGTCCAGTCAAACGATTAATCTGTTTATTACTTTTCATTATTAACGATAATTATATTATTTAACCCTTTACCTTGCGTAACGACCAAAACCGGCCAGCGCTATTCTCAAAATCGCCAACTTTTTGTCTCCAAAACATAGGTTATGACCCCTCATTGGAACGAGCTCATCGATCTCGTTCCAATGAGGGGTCATAACCTATGCTTTTGAGACAAAAAGTTAAAAAATTAGTTATTCAAGAATTTTTTTTTGCTAGTGTCGTCTGCTTTTCATGTTAGGTAAAGGGTTAAAAAAATACAAAAAACAATGAAGTCCCCATTACATCCACGGCAAAGCGTGTTCGTTTGCGCGCACGGATACATGACCGAATTGCTGATTGCATAATGATTGCATAATTCACTTCTGAAAGATATGTTTATAATCAAACCGGGAAATCCCAGTTAATCACACTTTGGAAAATAATAAAATTATATTTCATAACTAACTGGAGAAAGTTGATATTGTCTTTGTCCTTGGGAGCGCGGTGGTTCAAGGGTTAAAAAATTTAGACTTTAACACTTACGCTTCCGAAACCGACTATTGTCACCTTCGTTATGATTACCTGTACGTTCAGGTATGCGCAGATCAACCCTACCATCTAATTACTCAGGTGATAGAGTTTCAAGTATGTCAAAAATTATTAAACTTCCTCGCATACAGGCGTACATAGAGGTTTTCCATATATGGTTAAAGTGGGCGTGGCAGGAAAAGGGTTAACGCCGAAAGGTCGACGGTTTGATTCTGATCAGTGGTAACTGCATTGTATCCTTGTGCAAGAAACTTAATCCCGATTGCGCAGTTGGGGTGGGCACGGCACTAAGGCGAACTGTACATTGGTGTTGCACTTGCCTTGAACCAATGATAACCCTGCTTGTGCAGAGTTAGTAAGCTGGAGAATCTGACAGCTACTTACAGGTGTTCGATGGTTCACTCCGGATACTCTGGCTTCCTCCACACGTAAAACTATTCGTCGTTGAAACCCAATAAAACAAATAAACAATCGTTTTTGCTCTACAGCAAATAAAAACATTAGAACTCAAGCAATTTCGTCGCGTGAGAACCATAAGGTTCTATCTTCCAGTGGAAGGTATAGAGGATATGGAATGAGTGTTTTTCTCATATAATATTTATGAAACGAGTCTAAGAATTTTCCGTTTTGGCGAGCCTCTGGCGAGTCCAAACGGAAAATTCGGACGAGATTCATAAATATTATAAGAGAAAAACACTCATTTCATATTATATTTATCATATGACACACACACGCACAAATTAGCCACTTATTATGACTTTTTAGCCCATCACCTAACCTGAGTTGCAGACGGCACTTTGACAAAACATCCTCGTATAACTAACAATTTTCATTTTTTGCTTCCAAAACATAGGTTATGACCCCTCATTGGAACGAGCTCGTTGAGCTCATTCCAATGAGGGGTCATAACCTATGTTTTGGAAGCAAAAAGTGAAAATATAAAAACAATGAATGGCGTTTTTCTTGCAGGTAAAAGATTAATACAATATAACCCACCCTAAATAGGACAGATAACGTAAATTCTCCCAACTGAAATTATCCAAATGTCACCCCGTTGTATTTTGTTTAGCCAATCAAATTGTCCAGTTTTGAAATTGACCAATGAGAGCTCCAAACTCTAATTATGCAAATTATGAAAATGTGGCCCAGTTGTATTTTGTTCAGCCAATCAAATTGTCCAGTTTTGAAATTGACCAATGAAATTGACGGAAGGCTTTATTTATCACTGATTAATATGAAAACAAAATATCAAATGTTTTAAAGTGAACGGGTCAAATGATAAAGAACCTTATGGTTCTCACGCGATGATTTGTCGACATTGTTAAGTAAGAAGCAAAATCGTTGTTACTTTATCGTGACATTCGCGTCGCATCGTGTGACTACAGGCGTTTTGTCGTACAAACATTTGAGATGAAGCTAATGGAGGTCACCTTTATATTACACTAGTCTTACCTTTAGATTCCATTCCATTCTTGAGAAATAGAAAAGTTGAAATATTGTAAATAAAGCTTAGACGTATTGAAAGCAACCTGCTTGTGACAAATTGGACTCGTATCTGTTGTATCTTCCAGACCTATCTACAACAGTTAATCGCCTGTTTGCTTTTTGACAATGCATGTATTTAACAGACGATCCTGCCATCAATATTACATGTACTATGGATTTATTGAACGTGTTGCCAAGCTTGAAGCTTGGAAGAATCTTTATTTTGACGATACACAAATGTATTGTCTTCGTCATCTATAGATGACAGTGGAGTTATCCCTTACATTTTTCACCAGGAAATGTCGCAAAAGTTGAAAAATTTGTATTTCGAACCAATGTAGATTAATTTTTTCCAGTTATTTTCTTTTCAAAATTGACAAAAATGTTCTTCGTTTTCAGGTCAGTTCTGGCATTAAAATTTATTCTCATAATCTCTTACTTCGAGAATAACTTATATATATATAATTTTAGTGCATTATTATATCACTGTGACTGCAACTAGCAAATATGGGGGAGCGGTGGCGTTGCGGTAACCGGTCCTCGTCAGATCACAGGAGTTAAGAAACATCGAGCCCGGTTAATCCTTGGATGGGTGATCGTCTGAGCGATCGATTCGGACTCCCACGTTGTGCACTTGGGAAAGACTCTTAACCCCGATTGTCCACATGGGGGCACGATGACGATGTGTACTAAGGCGTACTGCACGTCGATGGTGTGCATGTCTTCAACCAATCTAACCCTGCCTTTGCTGCAGTGCGGAGTTACGATGTTGGGGAACTGACAGCTGCTCGTCGTTGCTCGGTGGTTCACTCCGGGTACTCCGGCTTCCACCACCCGTAAAACTGTCACCATCACGATATGACCTTGGCTGTTAAAGTGTCGTTAAACCTTAATAAACAAATAGATAAATAATATTCCATAGTAATGTAATAGAATGTTTATATTTAATTTTGAGTTAAACTCTTCGGGAGCTAGTTCCTTCCAATGTTGGTGAGTTTTTTGACTTACATGTACATGTCGTCGCCTGAGTGTTAGAATGTTCTATGTCCCCTATGGGACATAGAACATTCTAGCAATCAGCCGACGATGTATAAACAGGCTTTTGGTGTTTTTTTCTGATAGAAGTTGCTGTACATTGGCTGTAGTTTCTAGCGAAGTGTTGGCTACCACTGCTAAGTGAAGGTGTAACATTATTATGAATAGCAGGAATATGTAGGGAGCGCGGTAGCTCAGTGGTTACGGCATTGGACTTCAAACCGAACGGTTCACGGTTCGTTACCTTCCAGGGGTAACTGCGTTGTGTCCTTGAGCAAGGCACTTCATCCCGATTACCCACGTAGGAGCACGGTGGCGTTGTATACTAAGGCGCACTGCACTTCAATGGAGCACTTGTCTTCAACCATTGCTAACCCTGCCTGTATGGAGTTAGTACGTTGGGGAGTCTGACAGTTGTTCGCCGTTGCTCGGAGATTCTATCCGGGTACTCCGGCTTCCTCAACCCGTAAAACTGTCCGACACGAGTTGACCCTGGATATCGAAAGTGTCGTTAAACCCCAATAAATAAATAAATACATTTCCATGCCTGTACATGAGAAAATCAGTATCACTTATACTTTCCAGACGCCATGTGAGGCGAAAAGGGAAAAAAAACAAGAGATGTAGAGATGCGACAGTTATGCATATCAGAGAGACCGGCTACATCAGGTGATGAGCCATATTCTGATTTAACTCTTTACCCAACGTAACAGCCAAAACCGGCCAGCGCTATTCTCAAAAATCGCCAATTAATTTGCATTATTGTTTTCATTTTTTGTCTCAAAAACATAGGTTATGACCCCTCATTGGAACGAGCTCGTTGAGCTCGTTCCAATGAGGGGTCATAAGCTATGTTTTTGAGACAAAAAATGAAAAAAATTAGTTATTCAAGAATTTTTTTGGCAAGTGTCGTCTGCTTTTCATGTTAGGTAAAGGGTTAAAGGGCCTAGACGCAGTTCAGACCTTCTGTGGAAGGAGAAAGAAAACATAGATCAATTCGTCAACGGGTCACAACAGTTCCTTGAGACATTTACATTGTTGCCATAGCTTGTATCTTCTGTACCACTGACGCTTTATCCAATGAATCGGCCGCATTCGACCACATAAATTGCAAATTAAGCAGTTAAAAAATATTTTGAATACACTTCAACCAAACTGTAGCATGTGACCGCTCATGGGAACGAGCTCGTCGAACTCGTTCCAACGAGGCGGTCACGTGGTATGGTTTTGAGGATTTTTTAAACAAATATTTGAAGAAAACAACAGTTAAATTAAACTGTGGGGTTTCTTGCACGTTGTCGAGTATTGTGGAGTCGATTCCTGATTGTTTGTGTGGACACGGCGGCTCGAGTAGCATTATATGTGTAGCTTTGCAAAGCTGTAACATCAACTGTTTACCCCAACGTTGGGGTAAACAGTTGATGTTACAGATTTGGAAAGCTACACATATACTGCTACTCGAGCCGCTGTATCCACACAAACAATCAGGAACCGACTCCACAATACTCGACAACGTGCAAGAAACCCTACAGTTCGAGTCCGTCTGCAAGGAGGACAGAGACAACATAGGTTTGAGTGGCGCAAACATATCTCAACAGGACACAGGTTTAATGTTCCATATACCAAAGTCTGTTTACAAACGAAGCCAGATTTCTTTCGTCTAGATTGTTTGGAAGATGAATTAGAAATGGACAAGGCCAATGAGGGGTCAGCTGTTTTAAATGTGACGCAGCCTGATCGGCACGGCTGTGGCTCGGTAATGGTTTGAGGAGGTGTTAGGTGGGATGGCCATACTGCCCTGGGTGAAAAAATTGGACAGAAATGAGAATCTGGTCAAATGTTAAAAAGTGGTTGAGTATGTTTGATATCCACATACTTTAATGAAAATGTGTTAAACCGGCTGAGCTATGGAGGATATCCATGCTATTTCAGTGAATATCGGGAATTATCTGATGGGCGTGGACCCGAACGTTTTATTTTTCACGAGCGCTTGCGCTTAATACGTTAAGAGCAGGGCTCAAAATAAGCAGTGTCGCGTCGCTTCTTGCTATGCAAAACTTGCAAAAAGCTACACAATGTTCAATTATGTATAGCATTTTGCGATACAAGATAATCAACTGCAGCCTTTTAGGCTGCAGTTGATTATCTTGTATCGCAAAATGTAAATGAAAATTTGCAAACAAATTTGAAAACTAGTTCACTGATGCTTTACTTCTGATTGTGAAACATTCCAGGCATAACTCAGATTAACTCTCCATCAAGCATCATTAGCAACTTCATATGAAAGATGAATTCTACTGGTTTAAATTATTCCTGTTTTTACAACATTTTGCATAAAATGTCCATTAAAAATAACTTCAAGCCCATCAACTTAAAAATCCCAACTTCCATTTTGAGAACTCTGTTAAACAACCAAGACGTCATTTGAAAATATCCAAGTCCATGCAACCCTTAAAGGCAGTTCAGTTAAAAAAAAACATAGTAAATGTTTCATGTGTTGCAGGTCATTTGGAAATGCCCAGAAATGGATGGAAACTATTCTATCTACTTAGAAGAATTCAATACAAAACTATTCTATCTACTTAGAAGAATTCAATACAAAACAGCATAACATAACTCTGGTATACAAAAATAGCTATGGAATTTTTACAAAATGCTATTCATGTTTTGGAAAATGTGTAGCATTTTGCTACACGCTAAAAACTAAAGTGTTAAAAACTACACTTGAAGTGCTGTATTTAACACTTATTAAGTGCTGAACTAGCACTTTGTTCAAGTGTAGATATCCCAGAACTTGACAGGTGTTACAATAATACTACTTGACAAGTGTAATGTCGCGACACTTAAAAGGAAACAACGCAGATGACGCGGATCAGGCTCGAACTCTCGAGCCTGATCCGAGTCATCTGCGTTGTGTCCTTTTAATTATGTACCCACCAAGCACAAATCAAATTATGGACGATTCTGGAAGAACCATCAATGCTAGACACATGGGAAGTGCCATCCATTCAAGTTTCAGATGTGTGACGATTGTAATGTCTAAGTGCTTAAAGCATTGCACTTTGAGTGTTAAAATCAAACTCTAAGAGTTAGAATGGGTTTAACACCTTGAAAGTGTCAGTTTTAACATTTTAGTTTTTAGTGTGTACGCATAGCAAAAAAAGTTATTTTGAGCACTGGCTAAGAGTCACATGAATGAGATAATTCACGATATTCACTAATATTTTCATTTTTGTGGTAATCGTTTCTTGCCAGATCACCGAAGTTAAGCAACGTCGAGCCCGGTTAGACCGTGGATAGGTGACTGCCCGAGCGATCGATTCGGACTCCCGCGTTGTGTCCTTGGGCAAGGCACTTAACCCCGGTTAGCCACATGGGGGCACGATAACGCCGTGTACTAAGGCGTACTACACGTCGATGGTGCGCATGTCTTCAACCAATCTAACCCTGCCTGTGCTGCAGTGCGGAGTTACGATGTTGGGGAGCTGGCAACTGCTCGTCGTTGCTCGGTGGTTCTCTCCGGGTCTCCGGCTTCCTCCGCCTGTAAAACTGTCACCGACACGATATGACCGTGGCTGTTAAAGTGTCGTTAAACTTTAATAAATAAATAAATAAATAAATAAATAATAAATAAATAAATAAATAAATAAATAGTAGATTTTCTTTTTATTATACGCTACGTGACATTTTACTGCGCAATATTCAATCCAATTCGACTGCAAACAGTTTCAAGACAATAACAAAGACCTGCTGATCGTTCTTTCAAGGCTACGTCATGCACCGAAGCGTAACGTCATTTAGGAAGCAACTGAGGAATATTTCTCGATATCCACGGATATCGAGAAATATTCCTCAATAGATTCCTAAATGACGTCACGCTTCGGTGCATGACTCAGCCTTGAAGGAACGATCAGCCGGTCTTTGTTATTGTGAATTATCGCAAATTATCTAAAAGATATTTCGACTCGATGGATATCGAGAAATATTCCTCAGTAGCTTCCTAAATGACGTCACGCTTCGTTGCATGACGTAGCCTTGAAGGAACGATCGAGAAATATCTTTTAGATAATTTGCGATGATTCACAAGCTAGCGCATAACAAATAGCAATATTCTTTCTTTTAGGAAAAGGATTTATGCGATTCATTATACCTATACGTTAAGAATAATATTTTATACCCAGATATTTATTTATTAGTGTTTAAGGTCACATATTTCTGCTCAATGGCTAACCATGACCGTGATAGTTTTACGGGTGGAGGAAGCCGGAGTACCCGGAGACACCACCAAGCAACGGCGAGCAACTGTCAGCTCCCCAGCATACCAACTCCACACAAGCAGGGTTGGCATTGGTTGAAGACAGGTGCACCATCGACGTGCAGTACGCCTTAGTACACAACGTCACCGTGCCCCCACGTGGACAATGGGGTGAAGTGTCTTGCCCAAGGACACAACGCGGTTGCCGCAGGTGGGATTCGAAACGAGAACCTCTCGGCTTGCAGCCTGCATCTCTACTTACTGAGCCACCGCGTCCCCTTTTATACCCAGAATCAGTATGTTTCTAAACAAACCATAACATACTTTGTACACAGATGTTCTATTTCCAAAAAACATCATCCCCGTTTGGCATCAAAAAAGGTGATCAATCTTAACCCTTTGAACCCTATAGGCCGTTTTTCCAAACAGGAACATGATACGTCATAATATCATTAAATAGGATGGCTGTTCAGTAAATGCGTGGGATAGACCAATCAATATTTTCACGTGCAGCCCAAAGGCTGCACGTTGAAAATATTGATTGGTCTGCCCAAGATAATGAAAATAGACTCTCCCAAGTGCTTTCATTAAACTGGCATGGAAGATACCATAAGAGTTAAAAGGGTTAATAATATTTCATTCAGAATAGCGTAGAATATGCGCATATAAAATGACATGAAAAATTCTTTATTCTACGCCAAAGGATGTACAAATGCCAGGTGTCCAAATCTTGGACCCTTGTTTTTTGTGAAAAATGAAAAAAATGACACTGAAAACATTGTAATTCTCAGGCGACGAAATTTGAAATGACGTTAAAACAAAGAATCCAAATGCAGTTATCTTTTATTTCTGAGCTCTATAATATACGAAAATTTCATCAAAATCGGATGAACTTTAGTTCTTGCAACCTTGACGTCATACTGTCACCGCAAAGGTATCCCAGACAAAATGTTTGTCCGCTAAATCGTGAAAGCATTTTTAGATATGTTTTTTTGCGGAGACTACATTCTCAAAATATCGAGAGGCTCAAAATAAGATGTATGTGGTGAGCAGCCCTGAAAAAAACGTAAAATTGGAATCGCTGGTATCTAGGGTGGACATTTTAATTATAAACATTGAGGTGGACAATTTTAATCGATCAAAAAACGGTGTGTGAAGTTTCAAAGCTGTGTAATCTATATGTACGGAGCTACTGGAATAACAAAAGTAGCAATGTTAAAAATGGCCTGAATTATGAAAAACAAAAACCCGGCTCTTTCCTTTTTTTCAGCTCTTCAACACACCAAAACTTTTTAAAAAATCGACACATTTTAATTTTTGACCCCATGCTCCTCTACGAATTAACGTTAGGAATTTCCCAGGATGGTCTTCATATTTTAGATATGTTTGGTGGGGGCGGAGGAGGAGGAGGATGAGATTATTCTCCCAAAATGTCCAAAGGCTGGGGCTCAAAATGCGGGTGAAAGTAAAAGATCAATCGAAAAATTTTAAATTCTCATCGCTGGCATTGCGAGCTGAAATTTGGAAAAATAAAAAAACTGCCTTGAGTTATTCTGATTGCCTACCAGAGTACCAAATTTCTGGAGTGTTGATGAAGGAAAGGTACCTTACATCTTTGTGTGAACAAACAAAAAGAAAACAAAAGGGGGCTAACAATCCCAATAAGTCATTTCAACTTATGGGATTGAAATGACTGACGAAAGTGACTACTGTCACCTATTTTATGATGATTATCTGAAACAGGCATATTTTTACATAATGAAGACTGTGGTTTCGTCAAATGGTTAACACTTTTTTAAATAAGCAACTTTCAGAGAAAATGTTGAAGCTTGGGAGTGCAGCAACTTCCGAACGATGGGGTCATGGGCGCGAACTGTTCCCAAACTTCCCACCTGTTTCGGGTAGCCGCGAAGCATTTCGTATTCTCTGCTTCAGGTTCCTAAGAGCCTTAAGCGCTACCAGATCCCTTTCCGCAAAATGGTTATAAAATGATAACCTCACCATGTTTGTATTTGCCACTTTGGGAAATGAGAAACAAATACAATATCGGAATTCCAGTACTGTCAGTCTCCTCCATACCATCTCCAAACTCAGCCCATCTAGGGTTGCTCACCCTTCTCATTTTCGTTTGACGAACGTTTTGTTGAAACACTCAAATACTTTACATCACATACAGATAAGGCAGTATCCGATGCAAACTAATCCATTTTAATTATGTGGATAATTTATCGTTATTTTGATATTCATTTTGTTCCAAACATAGCACACATCACCTTTTAACGCTGCATCCCCCGTAACCATGATACGTTAAATAAAATGAATAACGTTGGCCGAAAATAAATAAAAAGATTAACTTGAAAGATTGCATGATTTTTAACTTTAATTTCCCTTCTAACGGGTGAATTTTCGTAAAGTGTAGCTAATGAACAAAATATGGGAGTAAAGTAATCTGACTTGTCACATTTCGTCTCGTAAACGAGGCCACATTATCTCCCAGAACTAGCTGTAAAAAAGGAACATATTTTTATTTCAATTGTCATCAATTTAATATTGTTATTATAATTGAAAACGTATTTTGTTCTGTTTGCTGTAAGCCTAAGTAGGCCCGAACCTAGGATATAAAACATTTTCGACATGGTGAGGTGAGAGTTAATATCATCTCACAAACATTCCAATATATTGACCAATAAATAAAAGTAATTCTTAAAAATAATAAAAATAATTTGTTTTTTGGGTACATAATTACTTGACTGCCAAACACTTGTGTGTGCAAACGACTCTCGCACTTACGACTGGCCTATTTTTATGAATCTCGAGAATTAGCCTTTAGTCGGGAACCTGCTACTACCGGCGTAGATTCCTATCCAATGGGGTCAATACTATAAAACGTTTACAACTGTATTTTCTAGAATTGCATTTTCTAGTTAAGACTTCAAATGGGTTGCAATGAACCATTAACATTTTCAATATGTGGTAATTTGCCAGCTGGCAAATTGCCATATCTTTTAAAATGATAATGCTTCATTTTAGTCAGTTATATTAATACGTAGAAAATACTATTCTAGAAAATTCAATTGTAAAGGTTTTTTAGTGGTGGTTCCAGTTCATACCACGCTGAGGAATTTCAAGGAACTAGACGGCTAGTTATCTGCTTTCAGAGACGTACAACTCAACTTTTCCATCGACTTCGAAACTATATTAGGTTAATCACTGACTTGAATGATTTTAAAAAAAAATATTTCCATGACCAAAACGAAGATAGACAAGACAAAAGACGATAAAGTATGCGATTCGGAACGAAAATATGGATTATTTTTCTCACAATTTAACAGTCAAATATCCAATATTAAGTATTGATTTTAATTAGATACGTTAAAGAGATCTTTGTTGATATTGTGATTAACGGTTACACGCACCAGAGCCATGTTTATGGACAAAACTCTAGCGGGCAGATGCACTTTTAATCCTTTACCTAACGAATCGCCCGCATCCGCCCGCGTAATATGCAAACTGAGCAGTTCAAAAAATTAACTTTTTCGAAATATTTCAACAAAACCATATCATGTGACCCCTCATTGGAACGAGCTCATTGAGCTCGTTCCAATGAGGGGTCACATGATATGGTTTTGTTGAAATTTTTTGAAAAATTTTAAAAAATTGTATTTAAAATAATAAATTTTGATATCGTCTGCGTTGGGTAAAGGCTTAAGAGACCTACACCAAAACCTGGATCATAACATGCGTTATGTGATAGAGCTGTGGTTTTTTTAAATTTCTTGTTCAGTTTCGGTTTTGGTTTTTCAGGTGGAGTAAAACCTCGGTTCGGTTCGGTTTTCGGTTTGTTCATGAGGCCAAATAAAATTCAATAAAACTCATTCTTATGTCCGGAGTCATAACTGAATGGCAGTGAAATTGAGTGAAACTCAATGAATGCCTGAAATAAGCTATAATACATGAAGAATCAGGAAGGCCAATATAATAATTACCTAAATATACAGAACATTTATTGCGCTTGGCCATTTTTCGAGGTCTGACACCTACACGCAACTTGAGGAAAGCTGCAAACACCACTAAACTGAAATGTCTGAAATTCACAGAATGTAGCCTTCCCAGAGTAGTGAGCGTACCCAGACACTGCCATTGGCAGTGCCTGGGTACTCTCACTACTCTAGGATGACTACATTCTGTGAATTTCTGGCAAGAGAGTATTTAATAAAAAACCTTAGATTATGGGTTGTCGACGGTTTCGGTTTCGGTTTTTAAAAAAAACTAAAAACCTCGGTTCGGTTTCGGTTAACCTGCATCTCTATTATGTGAGCATTGGTCATCTTCTGTCTTGAAGAAACTGGGGAGTCAAGAACCCGTTGAGAATATGTAGGGTGGACAATTTGAAAGTTTGCCTTCTTGACTATAAATTATCATTGTTATGTTTATATACAAAATGTATCTACTTCGGGCTCTTGTTTCTATGGCTATATCTCAACGAGTTATAATGGTGATACCAGAGCCCTGCGAACGTTCGCGATTCTTTTCAATTTTGAATCTTTTCACTTATTTAAATCGATTCAGTTCCGTCGATTTTCGGAGTGTTTTAAATTTCATGCATTTCTTTGTTGTCGACATTCTGGAGTCTTTCTGCGGATTTCCGGACAGAAATCAACCGTATTCAGCCTAACAAAATAACACAAATTTAATCGGAAGATTCCTAAAAATGTCATTTGATGCGAAGCGTTACGTCCAGTTGGCACAATATATCGCGTCTTGTTAAAGCATTGCAGATGACATCTTGATTCACGAAATGGACAATATATGGCTCTTTCTTCGTCCACCTTGGCGAAATCTTGTCAATTCTCGTTTGAATATAATTCCATTGCTAAGATAATTGCGGTGTGAGTGGTCACAACTAAAATATAAGAACAAAAATGTCCATTTTTGGTAGTAATACATTCAAAGCACGTGAGAACCCCATCATGTACTGTTCTAATTGAGACAAAAAAAGACATGTAGGTTTCAGAGTACAGACAGACTGGGAGTTTTTCGGTTGACCTGGAAAAAACTCGGTGTGCCGGTGTGACAGGAATGATAGTCCGTAGGAAAATTAGTCTCTCTGGACTATTATTCCGCGGAATTATAGTCCTAGGTCTAACATTTCTAGGAATAGTAGTCCGCCGGACTTCCATTCCTTTTACACCGGTTTGATAGGACACAGACATTTGCACCGTCCATTACACATTTCCGAAATATCACCACCGGCCCATCGTTACCGATAAACGTTTACTTAACTTCCATTTAAATATGAAGGTTTTTTTTTTACAGATGGGGATGTAAAATGGCTTTATTTGCGTGCGTGGAATGTGTGATGCGTTTAACTCATAATTTACTGAATAAATATGTCTTTTTTCAGTGTGTATTTTATTTTTTTTTTTATCCCCCCGAAAAAAAATTTCGGGGGATATAGTCGTCACGCGTTTTTTTTTGTCCGTCCGTCCGTCCGTCCGTCCGTCCGTCCGTCCGTCCGTTTACATTTCGTTTCCGGATGATAACTTCCCTTGAAATAGTTTGATTGTAACCAAACTTGATATGTGGCTTAAACATATAAAAATACAGGTCAAATTCGAATCCGGGTTCATCCTGATTATTATTACCAGAGTTATGCCCCTTTTTAATTTAGAATATCTTATGATTTTTGGTTTCCGGATGGTAACTTCCCTCAAGATAGTTTGATTGTAACCAAACTTGATATGTGGTGCAAACATATCAAAATACGGGTCAAGTTCGAAAATGGGTTTGTCCTGATTAATTTTACCAGAGTTATGCCCCTTTTCAACTTAGAAAATCTTATGATGACCACACTTTTTTCGGGGGGATCAGCTTCCCCGTGGATGTGGCAGCCCTCTAGTTTGATTTGCGACTAATCTTAAAAAGCACGCGTGGACATACATAGTCTGAGTTCCTGGCCAACGAAACTTCCGCATTGCCTCAGTGACGGACATTGAGCTCGAAGATTTCCTACACGTTTCACTGATCGAATGCTTTGATTGGTTTAAGTTAGTTATGTGACGTCATGGGGGGACTAATATTTCCAATCTCTAGATATCACTGTCAAATTGCCCAATTCGGTGGGGGTTTTCCAAAGAGGGGAACAGAGGTATGGCGGAAAAATGAGAGGCGAACGTTGACAGTGGAGTTACTTTTTCTTTTAGCGCGCTTGATGACTACTTTGTCATTTCTGGATATCTGAGGATTGACTTATCGTCCCCCGATTTCCTACTGGCACATAGAACACATTGGAACTCAGGAGACGTCATGTCTCCAAGGGAATTCTGAGATGTCAATAATAGAAAAGGGAGAAGAGTTCTTTGTCTCGGTAGACTGTCTCTCCGTCTTCTTTCCAATTTTCGTGTCTAGTCGTATCATCGTGTTATAATATAATATAATGTCCTCTACACAGAAACAATCATCTGTCGGGAAGTCATCGGCGTAAAGGGACGATTCTGTTTCTAACTAACGACCTCGTTCCAACGAGGGGTCACATGATATGGTTTTGTTGAAATTTTTGGAAAACAATTTAAAAAATGATATTTAAAATAATAAATTTTGATATCGTATGCGTTGGGTAAGGGGTTAATGAGATGAAAAAAATCTTCCTGTCAACCTTTGAAAGTTTGAGAAGTGATATCGCCGCAGTGAAAAACGAAATGACAAAATTAACATTACGTGTACAGTACCCATATGAGACTGGTCAATTAAAACCCCAGTTATTGATGCTAAATTTAGATTAGTGCTGTCTATTTATAGAGGAACTATTTATGAGTGGGCGTGTACAATTAATTACTTATCTTCATTGGCATCAGAGCAACATTAACACGAACATTGGCTTTGATATATTTTATTTCATTCAAGTGTTCCAACTTTTAACAAGCGATAAACTAGAAACATAATACACTGCACATAGATATTAACATACAAAAGTTTGTTTTTTGCACATAGATATTTACATAACTGACCCGCCGTGGTCACGAGCGTTAAGGGATGAGCTTATAATTGCTTTTGCATGTCAGTTTCTCTGCTGATTAATAAATACTGTCATGCGACGTCAACTGGCAAAACAACTGCGTTTGTTACTGGCAGTAGATAATTTATTTTAAATTAAAATTGGAATTTGGAGGAGGCAGACGTCGACTATTGTTGTGGTTTGAAATTGTAAATTGGGAATAGAACAGTCAGTTCCATTTTGTTAAGCACAAAGTCCTCGTCACTTTCGAAACTAAACTGTTGTGTTTGCACGATCGATTTGATCGAGAAAATAAATAAATCAGACTTGAGAAAAACAACTAATAATCGCGAAGTTCCCAATTTCACATTTTGTTTACAGCTGTAGGCCAACACGTGATGAACCGTGTTTTCCTTGGGTGGGAAGTTTAGGCGAAAAAACCTCCTGCGACCAGCCCATCCTCTTTCCCGTCTTACTCTTGTCGGGCTACGCAATTAAAGATTCTTATAAAAGGATATAGTAAAAAGAAAAAATAGTGTTTTTGAATGGATACCAAAAAGTATCTCACTCGTGACTGAAACTAATGATTATTTCACATGGGGGAGGAGGGGGGTGGACGGGAGATATTTGCATACCGCGGAAACAAATATCCTTCATCCAATTCTGTAGGGGTTTGTAAATACTTTTATACTCTTTGCATTTGCAGATTTTGCAACGTTCCTCGACATTGTTGTTATTTGTATTATCAATTGAAATTGCTAAGCCGGGGGGGGGGGGGGGCGGAGGTGTCGCGGTGACCGGTTCTCGTCAGATCACCGAAGTTAAGCAACGTCGAGCGCGGTTAGTAGTTGGATGGTGTGACCATTTCAGCGACCGATTCGGCTCCCGCGCTGTGTCCTTGTCTACATGGGGGCACGATGACGCTGTGTACTAAGGCGTACTGCACGTCGATGGTGCGCATGTCTTCAACCAATCTAACCCTGCATGTGCCGCGGTGCAGAGTTCAGAGTTACGATGTTGGGGAGCTGACAGCTGCTCGTCGCTGCTCGGTGGTTCTCTCCGGGTACTCCGGCTTCCTCCACCCGTAAAACTGTCACCGACATGATATGGCTGTTAATGTGTCGTTAAGCCCTAATAAATAATAAAAAATAATAGCTAAGCCTGAGTGTATGTAAAAATACGTGGGTGAATATAAGGGGGATACCGAATCAAAATATCTGCGAATGTGCCATTCTAAGAGAGAGTACACTTCAGTGGGAAAGAGATAGAGAGAGACAGATATACGTGATGGGGGGGGGGGGGGGGAGTAAGAAAAAGTTAAAGAAAATTAGTACACGAAAGTATACCCAAGTGCACTTGGGCGTATGTCTACATATTACTCTGTGTGTGTGTGTGGGGGGGGGGGGGGGGGCGCAAGTGTGTGTGTGTTGGTGTGCATGCATGTGTTTTGGTTTTTCGGGTTTGGGTTTTTTGTTTTTTGGGGGATTTTTTTTTTTTTTTTTTCGGGGGGGGGGGGGGGGTTTATGAAACTGTAAAAAAGACCTACCTCTGATGAAGATATGTCTCATAAGCCTTCATTGGCTGGATTTCATATAAATATTTTGTAAATACTCTGTATATTATGTATGTGTATGGAAATGTGACACTTAGATAAAATATTCTGCTACTACATTAAAGTAGTCGGGATTGATGTGATTAATTAAATATAGTAGATTAAATTACCACTTGGACAAGGTGTGAAATAACATTTGAGTGGCGCAACAAAGCACAGAGCTGTCCTTCAAACCAACATCTGTTTTAACACCTCTGCACCTGACAAGCTTGAGAAAAAATAAGAGACAAATCAACATTTTCAATTACTTTTTTTTAATTCAGCAATCATAATTATAACCATATGTAAATAAAATCAATAGAAAATAATATTTTTTTTATTTTTCAATAATGACATGCCGATCGACAAGCCAGACCACCACACGTCATAACCCTAGCTCAAACATGCCCCGAAATTTCGTATTATAATTTTTGGGGTTTGTCCCCCCACACGTGTCTTGAAACCCCAAAAAATTAAAATAGGTCTTTCAGGCAGGAGATTTTAGTTCCTCTATCGGAGATTTTCTGGCGCTACCCCTGATTTTTACGACCAGCCAGCACATCAAAAATTTCAGTGTCTTGGCAGTGTAAGAGTCAGTCATCCATACCACTCCTAAATGGTGAAGTAAATAGCCCCCCCCCCCCCCCCCATTCCCCATCCCCGAAACGAGGCAATTGGACTTCAGACTCTCATAAACCCACACGCACAAATAGGTCTATATCATCGATTGCTTGCCCATCTGCACCCCCCCCCCCCCCCCCCCAATCTTGGCCAGTTTTCCTTGTTAGTGCATGCAGGTGCTTCAATATATGGATTCCGAAGCGTGTTGGGCTGAAACGTCCCAGGGCCACCACAAGCATTCCGTTTTCGATAATGTATTTTATTTATGTTAATTCCACTCTCAACATGTACATTTTAACATTCCACTCTGGACTTAATATTTAAAATCTTAAATCGGATTCCCTTCCTACCCAACCCACAATTTATTCAAAATTCAGTACCGGTAACATGATTCTTCTCCGTCAATAGCTATAGTTAGGTAAAGACCGTCGGGGGAATGTCCAGATATTGTGCTGGTCAAGTTATAATTTTTTCAACTCACATCCATGATTTCAGTACGGTATAATATTTATTTTTTCGTAATTCCTCGAGTTCTGAATCGATTTTGATGAACAACATTCGGAATCGCAATAGCTTTTAATAACTTTTTCAAATATTGAACTATCTTTTTAATATTTCAAGTAAAAGTAAATGTAATTTTTCATTGACTGTGAAAAAAATTGATCTAATTAAGAGCCGGCGACTGAGAGATCAAAAGATAAACCGACGTCATCCAAACATCCCATCACACAGTTTGACATATTCATGCGAGATTAAAAACACTATTCAAACTCCATCTTTTGATCGTTTGTCTGCCATATTAATGCTTTTTATTATCAAAAAACATGTATGGAGTATACGTATCCAATTTATACTTAAGTGCAATACCTAACAATCACTAAACAACAATGAACTGAAACTATTTTTGGTGGAAGAATAAACCTGATTACTGCACTTGCAAAAAACACAAGTTAATTATAGACAAATTGAAGTCACGTGGTGGGGTTTTGAGACCCCACCTCGTAGTGTAATTAGTGGGGTCTCAATTTCTGTGTTCATATGGGTAGCGTACACGACATGAACAAAACCAACTCTGTTATAAAATCTGATTTTGCTGATTTATCTCAGAATGTTGAGTACCGTGCGCAGCGGGTGGGGGTAATTGAGAATGACATCATTCCCGAACTAGAAAAGCCTGTACCGCAAGGCAAGGCGAGCTGGAAGAAAAGTTGATTCTCTCGGTGGTTCACAAGAGGACGTACAACCCTATGCAGTATGGTATCCCCGACAAGAATGTTGAAGACCCATACTCAACAGTTTCAGAGTTTCTTGCTAGGGATTTGAAGTTGGAAGTAGAAAAGATCATTGATATAGTTGGAAGATTGATGAATTACCACGGATTACCGCGAATGGATACGAATGCCACTTTTACCCCATCCCAAGTGTGTGATAACCAAAGTTGTTTATGGCAGAGATGAGCAACTTATCTTGAATTCTGCCCGAAATCTAAGAGGAAATAGAAAAGGCGGCATCAGAACAGACTTTTCAGGGAGAGGGGGGGGGGGGGGGCGGGGGGGGGGGGGGGGGGCTCTCAATAGAAGCATATAAACTACGAGCTGAATGAAGTTTAAAACGAGAATATTTTTATCAGGCATTCGAGTTGTCCTCGAATAGAAGGAAACCCCTTTGCATAGTTGGAAAGAATGGACTGAAGATTAATTCATTGTTGCAGAGAACCATACATAGATTTCCGGATATTACTTACGAACTAATGAGCAGGTAGCATTCTGTGTTCACACATAGCTGTCCTGGATGAACTTATTTAGTCCATGTCAGGTATGTGTGAACACATGAGGAGGGCAAACAATGCACTGTCCTTCTCACACCCGCTGCAAAGTGTCCATCTTATATCCATGATTATAGATTCTGACTGGAACGTTTGGTATCAAATGTACTGTAAGGTACAGTTTGTACATTCAGATATAAGTGCTCCAGTGGGCGAAATTCATGCTTATTAACCAATTACCTGCCATGAAAAGCAGACGACACTTGCAAACAAAATTCTTGAATAACTGATTTTTTCATTTTTTGTCTCAAAAACATAGGTTATGGCCCCCTCATTGGAACGAGCTCGACGAGCTCGTTCCAAAGAGGGGACAAAACCTATGTTTTTTGAGACAAAAAATGAAAATTAACTGGCGATTTTTGAGAATAGCGCTGGCCAGATTTGTCCGTTACATTGGGTAAAAGGTTAAAAAAAATATGTTTCTTACTTAATTGCTCTGTGGGATCTTTGAGTAGTAAAAGGAAATGTCCAACACAGCCCAACAAACTTACAGGTAATTGTTTTATGTATTCACACATATCTAGCGTGTGTGAACCTATTTAGCCTATGGTAGTTGTGTTTCTACACACAATGAGGCCAAATATTGCCGTCATTCTTATTCATCATATGACTTCTCTGTTTTCTATGCGTATTACCATTTTTTATTATATGCTTTTTAAAAAGAAAGCGAAACATTTTTAACCGATATCTTTCTATATCTGTCGTCACGATAGATATAAGAAAATATCCCTCTGGAGATTAATCGAATCACGCAAGAAAATTAGAATGAAATTACTCAGCGACGAACGTACTTTTTGTATGTCCAATACACCCAGCTCCGGTAAATGTGTATTTTAGCTCGTATCAAAGTAACAAAGTTAGTGTTGCTAATAGTCCAAAAAGGAAATACAAGAAAATCCGACTCATCGATAGTGACAGTGACAGTGATTGACAAATATGCTAAAAACAATTTGAACATTTGAAAAATCCTCCTTCGTCCTTCATTAAACATTTTGTGAACTGTGTCATGTTTTTGTGCATCTGCACAGTGCACTTTTGTTATTACTTTTGAATAAATGTCCCACCCATTGTTTTGGGGGGAATGTCATAAACCACTTTCTCGCGCGTTCATTGATTTTGTGTGCGTAACTGGCAATATAGCCGTTTTCTAAGGGGATTTATGTGGAACTATTTTGTTGTGTGGTAGTTTGATTTTGAAATCGGGGCCAATAAGTAAATGTGTCAGCTGCGTCAGCTGATTTTTGTTGACATTGTCATGATTTTCCCCACCTCCGGTTTTGATTGCAATGAAAACACCACATTTCCTCTTTTAAATGCAACAAAAACAACGCGACGCATATAATAAAAAGAATACCTACTGTTTTTGAGTGAGTATCGGAATTATCTCATTCGTGGCTGCTCGTGAAAACTAATATTCCTTTGCAGCCGCGAAAGAGATAATTCCGATACTCACTCAAAAACAGTAGGTATCCTCTATATATTTTCAATAAATATTAATTAGTACTTCATAAAACCTTCAGTTGATTTGATTGGTCGATTTAAAAAATAACGCTTTCTAGTTGGTTAAATTAATACCGTTTCAAACCTGAGCTTGACATTCTTGTACGTATGTTATATTGATTTATGACGCATGGCGTTCAAGTTGAAATTCCATTCTTTAACCCTTCTTTTCTTTCTAAAAGATGTGCTTTTGGTAACTGTGGTATCATAATTATGATAAACAGAATATAAAATTCGTGATTTGGTCACTCGATATTTGTGAAACTCGTCTACGAATTTCCCGTTTGCCTCGCACAGAAGCAGGTGTGAACTCTCAAGTAGCAATGGTAGAGCATAAACTGTCGCGCCTTGTGGAGGTAAGATCTCATCATTGACGTCAGTGGCCTTTTCACCATCTATCTTACACAAGCGCTTCCCGCGCCCTCCCCACTCACGGAAAAAATCCCCTACGTTTAGAACCCTAGTCACACGAGAACTGACAACGAGTTGGTCTAAACTGTCAACAGTTATATGATTGTTGACAATCCGGCCCACCGCTCCGTAAGCTTCAATGCCTTTTTAGATTGGTATACATCAATGGACATTAATTCAATATTTTTGTATCCTTTCAGTTGTTCAATGAAGCTTGGAAAATTGGTGGACACTTTCATACTCTGCAGGAATAAATGAAAAATGTTATAGATAAGAATACATATTCTATTCAAAACAGTAGAGGATATTTGATAAAAGTGAGATATATGAAGAAACCTATTTATATTTTCATCAAAAAGACAGTTGAGGCATTGCACTGTGACATCTGGTGAATGATATGAGCGATAGTTGGGTGTCTGACAAGCAGACATCCCACGCACTGTGCTGTAGACGTCATGGACGGCCAGTCAGAGAATTTACCACATTCAGTCCAAGACCTCAATACCTTATAAATCCTCCTCGGTTCGCGAGACAAGCGCGGATCCGACGTGGCATACTCCTCACCAAACCATAGAAATCGGATATAAAAAGACTACCCGATTTCGATGCACCAAACGTCCAATATCAGCTTGACTGATGTTATTCCATTCTTCCTGCAGTGCATCGGCGAGTTTCTGGATATTGGTAGGAGGCTGCTGGCGTTGTCGCAGGCGCCTGACTGGCATATCCCAGACGTGCTCGATTGGTGAAAGATCTGGACTTAGTGCTGGCCAAGGCAGTGTAGTGATGTTCTGCTCCTGGGGGAACTCTGTGGCGACACGGGCCCTGTGTGCACTTGCATTGTCATTTTGGAAAATGAATCGACGGCCGTGACGTCGCACAGATGGTGCCACATGAGCTGCTAACATGTTGTCACGGCGGTACAGCCCCGTGACACGCCCTTGGATGACTTGCAATGCTGTTCTGCTTGTCATGATTATGCCTCCCCACACCATCACCGATCCACCACCAGAGCGATCGTGCTGTCTAACGGTTACGTCATGGTATCGTTTGTTCCGCCGCCGCCGCCGCCACACTCTGTTTCGTCTGTCGTGGATGTCGAAAGTGAACCACGATTCATCAGAAAACATGACGTTGGTCCACCGACGATTGTCCCAGCCAGCACTGTCGTGCTCCACACCAGTTACGCCTTGCTGCGATGTGACGTTCATTCAAACGTCGAATTATTCGAGGTCATCGATCGTACAAATTCCAGCTGTGTAAGCGATTTCGGATAGTCTGACCACTGACTCGCACACCTGTCGCTCGGTGCGGCAGCTGTACAATTTCTGAGGCACTTTGATGGCGGTTACGTTATGCTGTGGTTCGGATGAAACGATCCTGATTAGCAGTTATCGCCCTTGGACGACCTGACCGAAGTCTGTCATCAACATTGCCTTCTGACGGTAGCGTGACAACAACCTGCTAATCACCGACTTAGTAACGTTAGTAGTATGGAAAATGGAAAATAGGCCTGTTCTGGTGGAGAGGGGTGGGGGAGAGGGGGGAGAGGGGTGGATGACGTCATCATAATTAAAATGTTACGTAAGGTAATTATTGTTACTTAATGATTTTTTTTTTAATCACTTTAATATTTAATGTAATTAATGACTGTTGCATAATTAATGTAATTAATGTAATTAATGAGTGTAATTAGAGTTGATTATAATAATTAGTATATTAATAAATGAATTAATATTGACGTACTGGACATATATATGAATGCTATCGACTGACCCGCAAAGGTAAACAGTTCATTGCGTGTCTGGGTGTCATTAAATCGATTTTTCTTTTCAAACGCCAACTTCTGACAGATGTTGAAGCAATTAAATCTATTGTCACACTTTAACGACCGGTCATAAATATCATTAGACTGACGCTACAACTTTAAGTGCTATTGAAATTGTAAGATACCAATCTATCACCTTATTGATTTTAAACCCCCACTTTCATTACGCCCACAAATAAATCACACGTCAGTCACGCAGGGCTAAATTTATCATCATTTGTTTTGCAAACGTCTTGTTGGCAAGTCGAGTTTCATTTGCATCATATCTACCACGTTGTAATTCATCGAAATGGAAAACAAAACCTTTACCTGTGGAATCTGTGAGAAGGTATTCTCATCAAAGGATCACAAAAAGCGCCACGAGGCTACTGTACACGGGGGAGAGGCTGTACATGGCTGTTCTCTCTGCCCCAAGATGTTTAAGAGAAAGGACAAGTTAATGGATCATCTGAAAACCCATCAAGAAGGTACTTTTAACTGTCAGTTTTGTGGAAAAACATTTACCTCTAAATTCAACAACGATCGCCACGAACGAAGTGTACATTGTGCAGGTGATGTGAAGGTGTTTCAGTGCACGTTTTGTCTGAAATCCTATACTAGGAAAGATAAATTAGAAAACCATATGGAAAAATGCAATAATTTGACGTTTACATGCGCTACCTGTGGAGAAGAGTTTGCTCAGCTGATTCAACTTAACCGTCATCACGCTATCGCTCATCAAGCACCGAAAAAACGCAAAAGTACTACCGAAGCGATACCCGGACCATCAAAAATTCCACGAGAACCCACGAAGATTTCTGATGTCGATCCTATAGATTTTGAAGAAGCTGCTGTACCAGATTTGGAAAGTTCTGCTGTGGAAGAAATATATCGTTACCACTGGGGAGCTATTCGCACGCATTTTATTATGGACCGCCCAGTGCAGGATATTTATAATTTCCGGGAAAGTGATATAACCCAACTGGATATTATGAACATTATATTCACAAAACAGCAGACGAAATTCAAAATTAATCTCAGCTTTGGATTTATACTACAACACACAGAAACACAAGATCTTCGTTATTTCCACGCTTCCTCCAACAACTCTCGTGCTCTTGAAGAACCGCACACGATAAAAAACTTACAGGATTTTGACAAATTTACAGAAACAATAAATAATCAAGATTTTCTGGAGTCGGTTCATCAAAGACGACCGAGAACAAAATGGAGTGTGGAAAGGATTACAAATGTAACATTTTACGTTAATAAAATTATGGACCATCCCATTGGAGCACCTGCAGATTTGCCAGATTATATTACCAATAACAAGACAATTATCAATTTGGAGGCTTCAAAATTAAGTGGACTAGCTTACAAAGATAATTTGTGTTTATTCCGTTGTCTGGCTCTGTGGAGTGGTGCCGATGTGAAAAAACTAGAAAAAACCACAGAGGCTTATTATTATCAGTTCAGGAAGAACCCAAACAAAAATTCAAAGGTGTGAAATTGAGGGAATTACCGCTCATTGAAGATCTATTCAAAGTGAATATTATGGTTTACGAACTGTGTCAGGATGAAACAACAAAAGAAACTAGAGCAAAACTCGTCTAGCGTTCACTGGGTAAATATTCGGACACAATGTACGTGAATTTGTATCACAACCATTTTAGTTACATCAAAGATATCAGACCGTATACAAAATCCTATGCGTGTCAGAAATGTAACAAACTGTTTAAAGATTCCTGGCAAGTTGACCAACACGAACAGCGTTGCAAAGCTGAGGTCGTTTGTCATTTTGAAGGCGGCTTTTATTACCCGAACAAATCAGTCTTCGAAAAATTGGAAGAAGAAGGAATTATTGTCCCAGAGGAAGATAGATATTATCCGTACAGAGCAGCGTTCGACTTTGAATCTTATTTTGTTCAAGACGACCTACCCGAAAATACGGAAAAAAGACAGTGGGAAGCTCGACATGCCCCACTCAGCGTTTCTGTGTGTAGTAATGTAGAGGGATATACAGATCCGCAGTGCTTTATAACGGACGGTCACTCCAAAAAACTCGTTGAGGAAATGGTTACGTACTTGGAAAAAATTTCATTCGCTGCCCGTATGAAAATGTCAATGAAACACAGTTCGACATACTCACAGCTCGCAGAGCTCATCGATACAGCGCTCGAACTCGAACCCGAGAAAGAGAAAGGAGGAAAACACCCGCTTCAAATTTTAAGGGAGGAATTTGACCGCTACAACCAAGAAATGCCAGTACTCGGATTCAATAGCTCCAGATATGACATGAATTTAATCAAGAAAGAACTGACAGGATATTTATTGGATACATCTTCCATTGATTTTGCCATTAAAAACAACAATAGTTTTATGTGTGTCAAAACTCCTTCGTTGAAATTCATGGACATAATGGCTTTTTTAGCCCCAGGCTATAGCTATGACAAATACCTGAAAGCTTATGGAGCGTCGGCTGTCAAAGGATTTTTCCCGTACGAATGGGTGACAGGTTTGAATAAACTCGATGTAAATCATTTACTGGATCACAGCGATTTCTTCAGCAAGTTAAAAAACAAGAATATTTCTGAAGAGGACTACGCTTTTTGTCAGAAAGTATGGGACGACGAAGGTATGTCTACATTTCGTGATTTCACAGTCTGGTACAATAATTTAGATGTTAAACCTTTTCTCGAAGCAGTTGAAAAACAATTTGCATTTTATCAAGAACTGAAGGTTGACATGTTTAAAGACGCAGTGAGTGTACCCGGAATAACTTTAAAATATTTATTCTCTACATTGGAGAAAAATATTACGTTTTCACTTTTCAATGAGAAAAACAGTGACCTCTATCACCTTATTAGAAACAACATAGTCGGCAGCCCATCTCTCGTATTCAGCCGCTACCAAGAAAAGGGCGTCACGTTAATTCGCCCCTCCCTCGAAGTACGGCAGTCAAGCCAAAGTCACCCAGGGCGTGTTGGGATATGACGTGAATGCCCTTTATCTTTTCGCCCTGAGTCAAGACATGCCAACAGGATCATTTATCCGACGTAAACCGGAAGAGGATTTCAAACCAGTCAAATCCTGTACATTCGGGCGAACAGCATTTGAGTGGTTAGAATTTGTTTCTCACACCCAGAAAGTCAAAATTTTACATCAATTTAATGGAAAAGAAAAATGATTGGGGAGACGGCGCATCCCCGTGGATGGATGGGATAGTGAAAATAGGACAGTATATCAGTTTCACGGCTGTTATTTTCACGGACACAAGTGTAATTTAAACAGAGACAAAAACGGACAGTTTCTCATTAAAAATCAAACAAATAATAAACTTATGAAGGAGCTTTACACTGAAACGCTTGACATCACCAGTTATTTCAGAAATACTTTAAATCTAACAGTTGTTGAAATGTGGGAATGTGAGTGGCTTGTCAAAAAGAAAACGGACCCCGAGGCATCACAGTTTGTACAGTCACTACCAAAGTTTGTAGTGGATGGGAAAATGTCTCACCAGCAAGTTTTGGATAAAGTAAAAAATGGACAGTTGTTTGGCCTGGTTGAGTGCGACATACACGTGCCAGATAATTTGAAAAATTACTTTGAAGAAATGTGTCCAATTTTTAAAAACGCAAATATTTCAAGAGATGACATAGGTGAGCATATGAAAGCTTTCGCCGAAGAAAATAAAATCATGTACCAACCGAGAGAAGATCATTGATCGGCAGTTATAAAGGTGAAAAGATACTTTTGACAACACCTCTGTTAAAGTGGTATCTCGAGCACGGACTGGTCGTAACAACAATTCATCAAATCATTCAGTATGAACCTAAAAACTGTTTTAAAAAATTTGCAAATTTTGTCTCGGAGACCCGCCGATCTGGCGACAGTGACCCGGATAAAGCCATAATTGCTGATATGTTTAAGCTGATGGGTAACTCTAGCTATGGGAAGTGCATCACGAACAAACATAAACAGCGGGATGTTAAATACTGCCGTGGTTCAACAGTAGTTAGGCAAATAAATGATAAATTGTTTCATGCCTTGAACTGTATGGAAGACGATCTCTACGAAGTCGAAAAAAATAAAAAGACCATCAAAATAGATCTTCCACTTCAAATAGGGTTTTTTGTATATCAGTACGCCAAACTAAGAATGTTGGAATTTTATTACGATTTTTTGGATGTGTATTTGGACAGGCGTGATTTCGAGTACTGCGAAATGGATACCAATTCTGCTTATTTAGCGCTATCGGACTCAAATATTGAACAACTCGTGAGATCGAAAAAGCGAGAAAATTTCTATAAAGAATGGAATGACTGGTTCCCGGCTGCAGCATGTGAAAAACATCAACAGGACTTTGTGACAACAAAATTGAACGGATGTGATTGGCTCCCAGCCGTTTGTTGTAAAACCCAAACAGCTTACGATAAGAGAACCCCCGGACTGTTCAAAATAGAATTCGAGGGAGATGGAATTATTGCTCTTTGTAGCAAGACCTACTTCTGTTTTGGTGCTACAGACAAATGTAGTTGTAAAGGAATAAGTAAGCAACATAATGAAATGAAAAAAGAGAAATATCTTGATGTGTTGAAAACTAAACAGAGTGGGTCTGGTATAAACAAAGGCTTCATGGTGAATCAGCATAACATGTTGACTTATACCCAGACAAAAACTGGACTCTCTTATTTTTATCCCAAGAGAAAAGTGTGTGCAGATGGCGTAAGCACAACTCCACTAGATTTGTGAGTACAAAACAACAAATGTTCTAATAAGGTGATAGGGGGGGGGCGGTATGTCATTTATAAACCACATAGCCGTCGTGGGCCACGATAATTAATAAACATTACTACGAAAATGTTGCAACAATTTCGTAGTGGTGTTTGTTAAATATTGTAACCGACGAAGTAGTTTGAAGGGTGAAGGAGTAAATACTCCCCCACTCCCGGACTGCGTCTGCGGGAAATCCACCTGATGAGTCCCGGGCCGGGACGAAACGGTCTTCATAAAATATTGTTTAACTTAATTTAAAAAAAATAACCAAGAAATTTCGGGGGGGGGTTTTCCATCTAAATTTATTATTACAAATAAACACGATAATACAAGCCGTGTAAAAAAAAAAATGTTACAATGTATTGAGTAAATTTATGAAATGAAAAAAAAACCAACAAATTATATAATATCTATAATAAACTATTGTACATGTCAAACGTATCATGAATACAATTCAAATATTTTCGAATTTAAATTATATTAAAAACCGACCAATCGGTTTTACAATTATGTAAATTCGGTCCATCGGTTTTAATCGGATTTAAAACCCGGTCAATCAGTTTTAATAGGATTTAAAACCAGTCGATCAGTTTTAATATGATTTTAAATTCGATGATTCATTAAACAATAAATACTTTTAAATATTCAAAAACTGTCTTTCGACAGACAGGACAACTGTTCAATTGTTTACAACAATTATCGCAGCAGCACAAGTGATTGCATGGACGAATCAAAATAGTTGATTGCGCCTCCAGGCATACACAACAGTTCATTTCAGTGTCAGCTTTAAGAGTCTCTTGTTCTGATTGTTCAGCTTCTTCTTCTTCTTCTTCCGGTGGGATTCTATCCACAAACGGGCAGAGGGGTTCAAATCTCCGGTGCTCTTCTTTGACAACATCCGACTCTCCCCACAAGTGAATTTGAACGCCGCAATAAAAACATTTCGTCTTGTCTTCGTTTCCCATGTAGAAAAAACCACACCTCGCCAACTCCCTCAGGCTTTTAACACATTCGCTAGGAAGCATAGATTCGAACGTTTTTAGTCTGTGTGCTTCTAAGGCGTACTTGGGATAAATTGGTGGGAGGTTTATTACTCCACGTAAAATATTCTCCAGTTCAGCTTCAGTCATGTGATTGAATTCGGTTTCAAAAGAGACACTCGGTACTGGTGATTCTGTTATAAATGCGCTCCGTACCTCCTCTAGGCTTACTGACCTCAGAGCTCCTATTCTTGAGTTTCTTCTTCTCGACTCCATGTCTCGCGTAGAAATGGTGATTGCGTATAAACTTCTTCACAAAAATATCATTTTTTCTCAAGTCGCCCGGGAACATTCCAATTATTGTTGTCATAGTTACGCCTCGACAGCGATTAAGCAAATAGAATAAACAATAATGGCCGCATACTGGTAATAACCCTTGAAGGCGACAGGAATTAAATCACCAGGCGTTAGAATATTTGTTTAGAAATTTTTTGAATGTCTTGTGTTGAGGGGGTACTCCATTTGAATCAAAATATTCGACCGATTCATGTCCGATGTAAAAAGCCACCCAGTGTTCACCGGGTCTGTAACTGGGATCTGTATTAGCTATGAACATCACTGGGCGGGTGGTAGTTAATTTTCTGGGTAGTCGATTTCTGGCAAAAACTCCCAAATTGACATGTCAGAGGTATTTATCAGAGTTCATGGCTGTCACTAATTGAAGAGTGTTCATGTTGAATAATCGAAAATGATCTGTCTATTTTTGTCTACCTCTATTATGTTTTGAAATTCAGCATAGACAATAACGTTCACTGTTATAGGTAGCGCGTCATCAAAGTGCATTTCCAGTCTCAAATTTCCACGCTTGAGTAAGTTGAAATGATCTCCGTGGCTCAAATCTGGCGAGAGGTCAAATGCGAACAATGTGTATCCTTTGGAATACTCTTCCCGACTGATGTGATTCCCGACATCTTCAAATATTTGTCCAGTTGCTTGAAACAGACTTCTATAACATCTTACTATTTCTCCGTGTTCGAAACGAGGTTGTAGTGGTTTTGCGGGTATTTGTTGACCATCTAGATACACCGCAATGAAATTAACATTGTAGTGTTTGAAGCTGAATGGATTCTTTGAATAGCTGCCATTGAAAGCGTCGTTATTGACACAACCTACGACTATTCGCTTTGGGAGCTGACCTAAAAATAAATTTTCCTGCGTTATGCTCAAATTCCCCTTGGGTATGGAAAATACCTTCATTTGCACCCAATTGATCGGGTATTTAGCGGTTCCTCTTTCTAAAGCTTTAACATGGGCAAGTCGTACAGCAGGGTTAAGACGTTCTTTTCTGATAAACAGAGAAACTTCGTTAATTTTTATTTTATAATTAGGTGCGTCTCCCATCAATGCGAAAGCATCTTTTGATCTGTTCATTTTCACGTGTATGTTCACCCCATTGAGAAGATAACGATCTTGACAACACATGTCCAAATGTAAACGACCACTCATGTCAATAATTCGACTTGTACTGGCGAATTTTTTTCTCGTAGCCAATCCATTATTTAACGATAAATCATCAAAATGCCCCGCGGTATCTTTGTACCACAGAGAGGCAGTAAGTTGAGATTTTTTGGCTGGGAGACCGTAGCTCAATAAAGTTTCTATGTATGCTCGATAGGGATAAGTATTATTCGATGACGAAATGAGCCTTTCATTGAGGCTGACTTCTATCTGGTTGAATAACGAATGTATGAATAAATTAACGGGTGCGACTTTAGCATCCTCGGTTAATGTGCCACCATCCGTTTGCAATATTTGCACTTTTACGTGGAGATAGCTCTGCGCTAAATTCAAATAATCGTTGCCGCTCCCAGAAATGAAAAATTCTATCGGTCCGCTGTTTCCAATCATAGCTAGAGGGCGAAATTCGATCCACTGTCCGGATTCTACGCTCATCTGAGTGGGAGGAATGGAAAATAGGTCCAGTTCGCTGTTGACACATTCCGTGGATTTGGGGTTAATTAACAACATTGCTAGTCAAAAATATCCTTCTTTACCGTTCGCTTTCGTTTCTTCGGTATGGCAGGTTTCTTTTTGAGACCTACTTTTATACTCCGCGGGCGTCTTGCAGGGGGGCGTTCATTAGGCTGACCAGGGGGGTGTCCCGCAATTCCTTGCACGAGGGCTTCTTTGAATCTATCAACTCCGGCTTGCTTTACATTTTTTCCGGAAGCTATGTCCCCTACAAAATCTATACTTTTTTTCAAAAGTTGTTTTCCCACACTCTTGGCGAGTGGAAAGACTGCGTGCTTTATGGTTCCCAATAGGCTTCCTAGACCATGACCCCTCTGCATCTGCGCACCCATAAAAACGGGCCTTCCGGAACCTACTTGGTCCAGATAATAATCTTCGAATAATTTTGGGTTACAGCAGTACGTCATTGTTTAAAATGAAGTGTCACGGTTAATTTTCTGTGTTCAAATGGAACAGGTTTTCCGGTGTCGTCTCTTATATAGACCTCTATTGTTCCGAAATGCTTCTGAGAAAGGGTGAGGTAATACAAATTTTCAAATGTACGGGATATCGTTCTGCCATATTCCCCTTCGATGGGAACAATCTGTAAAAGGGAAACTCTAGAATCCCCCACGATTTGATGTCGCACCAAATCGCAATATACGTATAGGGAATAAAAACCTCTATTCACGTCAGTTGCGCGCGTCGCACTGAACCATCCTTGATGAAAAGTATCATTTTCAAACCCAAAAATTTTTTGTTTTTGAAGGCACGGACTCATGGTAATTTGTGCCCCGTGTTTCACGATAATCATAAGTTTTTGTGAGATTGGACTCCACTCAAATTCTAAACACTCGGGATTAGGTAAATTAAATTCTTTATTGCGTTCGAGTTCTCGGATGATTTGGGTGGTGTCCGTATATCTACCAGCTCTCAAACCAACCGTGCATTCCCTTTCTTTGTATTTTATATTTACGTAACCTTCCAAATCTTTTATGTTAAACCACGTATTTGGGTACTGAATTTCAGTTAGATCCACTTCCCAATCACCTTCGAGAGTTATGGGCTGAGACAACTGAGTTCGAAATGCAGTGAGAGTGTTATCGGGAAATGTGTCCAGCGAACTGTTACTCGGTAAATGTAAATAAAACATTATTTGTTCTTGATGGTCGGGTTAGGGAGTAAGCAACTGATTGCGCTGCCTAAGAGAGCAGTCCAAAGCTGAGGATTATTCGCGTCCAAGTTTAAATTGACAATACTCGTGATTATTATGGTGTATAAGATTATGACCTGTGCAAAATACGTTATCTCACTTTTCGGCACACGACTACCACATAAAAGCCACGATCTGTTACTTTCCGTGTCTTCCATTATACTGAGCCTTTTTTCGCGACACGCTCGCTTTTATTAAATAATCTGACTTTGTTTGATCCAAGAATTGAACGATTTGGGATAACCGAGCCATTTGACAAACAATTCTTTTCCCTTACCTTTGCCTCGCGTTTTTATAATGCTTTCTATTTTATATGCGGTTTTCTCGGCTACCCGTTGAATTTCCTCCGCATAAAATCCCCCTTCTAGCAAAGCTCCATTATAGTCCCTCAGCCTGTATGTCACTGGATATCCCGGTATTATCTGAGTTATTGTAAAGAGTTCCTCTGTCCAATTAGGTAAATACCCCTTTTCGAATGTTCGTTTAACCTTACTTATTCTAACTCTATCTCCTATTTTGTAACGCTGCCTGGCTTCGGTCAGTTCGCCATACAATCTCTGCCAAATTTGTTCTTGGTCCCTTTCTGTAACCGAGGCCGGGGCCATTCCGATACTGCGATGATAGGTGTTATTATAGGAGTCCGTCAGTGCCTGGATCGGAAAAGTTAATGTGTTGTTTTTGGTAAAATATTTAAACATTTTGGTTTTAATACTTCGATTGAAGCGCTCAACTACGGAGCATTTCGTTTCAACATTATAAGTTGTAAAAAATTCAATGTTATTTTGTTTTAAAAATCGCTGAAATTGACTGTTTGTGAATTCTTTACCTTGGTCAGTCTGTAACTTGAAAGGTTTACGACCTTGAGAAAATATTTCTCGAAAAGCCGACACAATAGACGAACCCGACTTGTTTCTCAATGGGATCACCCAAGTGTACTTTGAAAACACGTCTATGCATGTTAAGAGAAATTTAATACCGTCATTGTGTTTGCTTATTGAAGTTAGATCTACGAGATCAGCTTGCCATTGAGCGTCAATACCGCTGACCAGAGTTTTCTTTCTAATGAACTTACGCCGTGCAGGTTTGTGAAGCATGTAAGTGTCCTGGCTTTGTAGCCAATTTATCACCTCTTTAGTTTTCTTTCTTGACACGCGCCGCAGGGCAGTCACTCCCCCAAAGCTGCCCAGAGTCGAAGGTGTGTAATAGAGCTCTGTTAAACTTATAATGACTCACAAATACACATGTCAAAAATATTTAAAAGGGGACCCAAGGGTGAACACCCCGAGCCTCTCCTTTCGTGGATGATTTAGGGGGTGTGGTTCTCGACCGACGTTTATGAATAAAAGCCCAACGTTCTTTGTTCCCAATGAGTTCTTGAGGAATATCAGCGTCTCGCAGTACCTCGCCCAAAACCTGCCAGCCTTCCGGTGCAAACTTTTTGCTTTGTCTAAGTAAGTCGTTCAACAAATCTGTGATGTTTGACCCTTCAACTATTTGCTCGTTAATTATAATACGCCCCCTGTCATCCCATTTCAGATTTGGAATGGACTTCAAGCGTTTTAATAATAAACCCGCTTTTCTATGCATGGTTAAAGGTACGGTGTCTAAAATTTCACGGTCATCATGTGGAGTGGGCAGATCGGTGTTTTCTGTTTTAATCTTGACTGTGGTCGGTTCGAGTGATTTCTCATAGAAAGTCAAATACCGCTGAAGTATTTGATTGTATTTTGTGATTTTTTCGGTTTCACTAAGATCAGACTTGTTTATTATTTCTGTTAATTCTCTATCCAGCGCGGACACTGCGGAATCATTTGGTCGTTTATCGATCCGATCTAACATCCGAGGATCTACTAAGACCATTTTCTTGGTGTGTTCCATTATTATCCCAGTAAACCTTTGGCTAATACTTTCAAAACAGGCCCAATAAGCGAACCCAGAAAACCACCCGATTGAATGATCTGTCTTCTAACTTTATCCGTTGTGTTCTTTACTGCTAGCTTCCTGACTTTGTCTTTATGTGGTCGTAGTTTGGCAAAATGATAATTCGAAACGGGTACGTTCCCCAATAAAATATTTTTAGCGCATTCACAAATCGAAAGAATTAGGTCTTTATCGGCACGTTTGATAATATTTTTAATTTCTGAAGGTTTTGCACGACAAAGAACTTTGAGAGTTCCGATGTTGTGTGTTACGCGAGTAGACATAGTTATGAGATAATTACCTCAGACCACCCCCTTTTATACTCTGGCGACATAGACAATTTGAGTTTCACCCGGAAATATGTGAGATCTTAGTCTTAACCCCTGGTCCGTTTGCTGTCTCAAATCGATTAGTAAATACCCAAAGGGTGGGGCGGTAGCATCGTCGAAGACTTCCCGTAAAAATTTAACCCTCCCGGGGTACATTTGATTAGCTAGGTGAGAGATCTGCGATAGGTCTCTAGGGTTCTTGAAAAGTATTAAATAGTGGGAGTTTAGGGAAACTGTGCGACGAAATTTATTCTTATCGAATATATTTTGAACAATGTAAACAACACTTAGGTTTTGATGGTGGGATCTCTGAGTAAACAAACGGGCGACACGTTCGTCGGCCTGAAGCATCAAGTCATCGAGAATTACCAGGGAATTGGGCTTGACGTCCTGTGGGACACCTTCCACAAATTCAACCCCCGAAAGTGTGTCGTTTAATGGCTGCCATTCTCCGTAACACCAGATGATATGCTCGGGAATAGGGTATATCATAGCCTCTAAATTAGAAATGAATTTGCGGACAAATGTCGACTTGCCGCAAGAAGTCGGACCTGCCAAAATGCATGTACAGGGATGACTCCATCTCGTATCCATCTCGAAAATAAAATGACTACCTAGGGGTTGTTATGCTCTTTATATACCGCAAATGTTACATAATGACAATGGGACGGGCTAGTAGGGGGGAGCGGGGTGTTAAACCTCAAAGGATGTTGTACTGTGGGTGTGTAAAGTTTGGTGAGACCTGATTGGTTGGAATAATAATCAAATTCCGGAAATTCGATTGAAACATGTATGGGTGAAGGGGGATCCGCCCACTGAGGGTTCGTGCGACAGGGGTGGGGTGCAGAGGAGTACAAGTGAGGGGAGATTGGAGGGGTCACCAAGCATGCATTTGTGCTAAAGCAACTCTTTTATAATAATTTGGTTGGCCCTGAAAAGGGCCGTTTTTTTTCCATGTCGTGATTCGTATTCACTTCTGTCTTTATTTTTTCTTCACCATACCGTAGAAATATTTTCTACAACCATTTTCTCTACCGCTTCTCTATTGAAATCATCGATGTTAATATACTCGTGCGGCATCACAGCGGGTATCATATTACTTAGGTTTGCAGCCCAAACATCTTGCAGCTCAGCACGATCAATCTTCTCCAGTGCAGTGAGGAAACATCTCTCGACCTTTTCTTCTGGACTAGCCATTAAACATAGATCGTGATGGGTTTGACCACCATGATTTACAGTACACCCATAGCACAGTTCACTAACCACCTCAGCTAAATGTTTTTGGATCATAGTTGCGTAAGCTCGGTTCAGCTCTGTTTGGATCCGTATTCTTCTAAGTTCGGTCGTCGGATTCTTTTTTCCATGATTTGAGAACGTTGGAAATTCTCGTTTTCTTTTTCTAAATAAATCTGATTCTTCGCTGGCAATTCTTCTGTCGATTTCTGTGATGGTTTTCTTCAGGTCATTCCACTCGATTACGTCCAAAGCGATTCCAGTTTTAGTCGGTGTCGAAGAGTCTTTCGTGTATCTTCTTACGTGGACCTTTACTTTACCCTGAAACGGTGTCATGTTGATAAAAGTATTTCTTGAACCGATTTGAAATTTATTGGAGCTTGCCATCTCGACTGTTTCAATGAACTGACGAGTCGATTCATCTCGCAGACCTTAAACGAAAAACTGAAGCCCCGCCCATCGTTTTAAAATTGACTGATTGATTTTTTGAGAACCAGTCAAAACGCAGAATTTGGACCGTTAAAAATTGATGAAATTTGAAAATTTGAATCTCAGAGTCTGGAAGAAGGTTGCGTGTTGATCGTTAATTTAATGAGGCTTTTATTACACCCATAACTTTTGAATAATAGGAATTCGTTATTAAAATCAATAAGGTGACAGATTGGTATCTTACAATTTCAATAGCACTTAAAGTTGAAGCGTCAGTCTAATGATATTTATGACCGGTCGTTAAAGTGTGACAATAGATTTAATTGCTTCAACATCTGTCAGTAGTTGGCGTTTGAAAAGAAAAATCGATTTAATGATACCTAAACACGCAATCAACTGTTCACCTTTGCGGGTCAGTCAATAGCATTCATATATATGTCCAGTACGTCAATATTAATTCATTTATTAATATACTAATTATTATAATCAACCCTAATTACACTCATTAATTACATTAATTACATTAATTATGCAACAGTCATTAATTACATTAATTATTAAAGTGATTAAAAAAAAAATCATTAAGTAACAATAATTATCTTACGTAACATTTTAATTATGATGACGTCATCCACCCCTCTCCCCCTCTCCCCCACCCCTCTCCACCAGAACAGGCCTATTTTCCATTTTCCATACTACTAACGTTGAGAATTTGAGCCACTGCAGCCTGTCTGTTGCCAGCTTCCAATATTCGTCGTGTGTCAGACTTCGCATACCTCAAAAGTTGCGTTTCGATCACAAACTATTGATGAACGAGTTTATACCAAGAAAACAACAATGAGACCTACGAAAAAGCCCATCCAGTACAAATGAAAATTTCAAAACGTGCGAAAGACCTGCACGAAGTTTTCGTGGGCTGGTGACATTCATGATCCACTCTAAACTTGGAAACATATTGATGTGTCCAATCACGCGTGTCCAATACCATTTTCCGAAAATATTAACATCAGTTTGAATATCCCCTACGTTTTTTTAATAGTATATATCTGTTATTTGTTCCATTTGTAAACCCAAATTACATATTGTTTTTGAGTGGTAGTGAAATTCGAATCCGACTTTTGACCCTTTACACAACGAATCACACGCACCCGTCCGCGTAATATGCAAATTCAGCAGCTGAAAAAATATTATTTTTTGGAAGATTTAACAAAACCATATCATGTGACCCCTCTTTGGAACGAGCTCGGGAGCTCGTTCCAAAGAAGGCTCACATAATACGGTTTTGTTGAATTTTTTTGAAAAAATTAAAAAAATGATATTTAAAATAATAAATTTTGAAATCGTGTGCGTTGGGTAAAGGGTTAACTTTTCCTTCAAATTTATTAATATTGTTTTCGAGAAGAAACACTAAAAATAGGTGCGATATTGTCTCTTTAGCATTATTACAGAAGGTACATAATTCTGTTTCAGATAAATTACACTGATGCAGTTTAGAGTTTGTGTGGAGAATCCTGTGTAGTATTTTGTATTTCAGACTCAGTAAATACGAATCATCAGTAATTGTAAATGGATATCTGTATATCTGCTACCAGTCATAAGTCTGTAAGTTGGAATTCATATTTTTTTATTATTTTATTTGTGGTTGTAGAGGACATGAAGCAAACAATTTTCTGTTGCAAGAATGTGAGAGAAAGAGCCTGACAGACCTTTTGGAAGTGTTTAAGTTTTTCAATATTTTCGTTTTTTAAGTTGGCCAATTTTTTCGTGCTGTGTCATTGTTTCCTTCCACAATTTTGGAATAGCATGCTTCACTCCCTGGTAGAGAGTGAATGGTGTTTGCAGGTTGTATTTTTCGGAAAAATCAGAAAATGTTAAGATTTTTCTATCTTGTAAGAGATCATTGATAAAACATACATCAGCCTTGAGCCACCTATTATAAAAAAGATGTATGTTATTGATTTTTATGTTTTTATGGTGGTAGATTGGTTCCGAAAGTATTCTTTCTGGAGTTAACGAGTTACTTTAGTCCAGGAGTGAGCAAGCAGTTGGAACATTTTTCCAGATTGGGTTTAGAAGTTCTCTAATTTTGTATAGTACTTCTTTATGTAGATGCCAGATTTTGTTGATTCCGAGATCTTCGATACCATTTGAAACAAGAGTCTTCCAAGGAGCAAATATATTTGGATCTTACAGTTTTTTGATCCAGGATAGTTTTAGTGATTAGTTGTAAGCTTTTAGATGGGAGAACTTAATTCCTCCGTTTTCTGTAGTCGGTGGCGTAGGGGATGGGCCTGCAGGACCCGCATTGTGGGGGCGGCTAGAAGGGGGGCCCTCGTCTTGAAGGACGTCCCAGCGCTGGAAGAAAGAGGGAAAGGGAGAGAGAGAACTAGACTGTGTACCAAATACACATAATTTCAAACTCTCACTTCCACACGACGTACTGTTTGTAGTCTGTGTATCATTCTTTTAATCCTTTACCTAACGTAATGGCTAAAACCGGCCAGCACTATTCTCAAAAATCGCCAATTAATTTTCATTATTTTTTCATTTTTTGTCTCAGAAACATAGGTTATGACCCCTCGTTGGAACGAGCTCGTTCCAACGAGGGGTCATAACCTATGTTTTTGAGACAAAAAATGAAAAAAAATAGTTATTCAAGAATTATTTTTGCAAGTGTTGTCTGCTTTTCAGGTTAGGTAAAGGGTTAAGTGAACGCTACATCATTGTAACTGATAGGGGTGAGAAATGAACAATATACATACATGGTGCCTCTCAAGTCACACATGTTGGGCGTGCATGTGTGTATTGTTGGATGGTGGGGGTGAAACTTAAAACATGTAATGAAAAAATCTACAGAATCGTACTTTTAGAATCGATCCTATAGGCCATACCTTTATTTAATTTATGGCGTATGTACTACGTGAAATCCTGTATGCTGTGCACGGTAGTAACACTAAATTTGCTCCTGTTTTAAAGGCAATCACCATTATGAAAGGGCCCCCGTCTCTATCTCGCGGGGGGTGGGGGGGGGGGCAAAAGATTTTCCGCTACGTCACTGCAGACTCTGTAAATAAGAATCATCAGTAATTGTAAATGGATTTCTGTATATCTGCTACAAGTCATCAGACTGTAAGTTGGAATTCATATTTTTATTACTTTATTTGTGTTTGTAGAGGACATGTAGCAATCAGTTTTCTGTTGCAAAAATGTGAGAGAAAGAGCTTGACAGACATTTTGGAAGTGTTTAAGTTTTTCAATATTTTCGTTTTTTAAGTTGTCCAATTTTTCGTGCTGTCTCATTGTTTCCTTCCACAATTACGGAATAGCATACTTCGCTCCCTGGTAGACAGAGAATGGTGTTTGCAGGTTGTATTTTTCGGAAAGATCCGAAAAAGGAAAGATTTTTCTATCAGGATAGTTTTAGTGAGTGGTTGTAAGCTTTTATATGGGGGAACTTAATTCCTCCGTTTTCTGTAGTTTTAGTTATTGTAGATTTTCTTTTTATCTTATCATTTTCCCTAACCATAGGAAATTGAACAATTTAGTTTGTATTTTAAAAGAAATATCCTCGGGGGGTGAGGGGGTGGGGGATCGGGTAAAACCGACAGGCGATGTATCAAAATTGTTAATACAAGCGTTTTTACTACAGCAGTCTTTCTGATTAGAATTAAATATCTGAGGGTCCAACCACTGAGTAACTTTTCTATTTTCTCAAGATTTTTTAGATAATAGTTTAGTAATAGTTCTCCTTGAACAGACTGTACTCTGTTCCCAGTATTGTAAAACAATTTCTGTGATTTCAGTGAACTTATTCGCCAGTTTGCATTTCCTCTCCAATACCTCTCTTCGATTCGATCCAAATCACTTGCGTTTTCTCAAAGTTTTCCCTTTATCTAGAGAGAGCAGCAAATAATTTCACGGTTTCAAAAGCACCATTTAAGGAATGGCCATTGTCACACAGAAAAACAGATACGTTATCTGCATATTGACTTATTAAGTATTTTGAGCCATTTATTTTTATTCCATTAACAATGGGTTGTTTTAGAGAGCTGCACTAATGATCTCTGCACAAATGATGAAGAGGTGAGGGGATAGAGGATCTCCCTGCCTAACACCCCTCTGTAGATCGAAACTTCCTGTGCAATGACCATTGTTATTTATTATTTATTGGTGTTTAAGGTCACATATTTATGCACAATGTCTAATCATGACCGTGACAGTTTCACTGGTGGAGGAAGCAGGAGTACCCGGAGAGAAGCACCGAGCAACGGCGAGCAACTGTCAGCTCCCCAGCATACTAATTCTACACAAGCAGAGTTAGCATTGGTTGAAGACAAGCGCACCATCGACGTGCAGTACGCCTTAGTACACAACGCGAGCAATGGAGGTGAAGTGTCTTGTCCAAGGACACAACACGGTTGCCTCAGGTGGTATTCGGACCGAGGACCTCTCTGCTTGCAGTCCGCACCTCTACCTACTGAGCCTCCGCGCTCCCAATGACCATTGTTCAAAACATAACTATATTTATTGTTATTCAAAGTGTGAAAGTCTTCTTTCGATGAAGGTCATTTCTAGCGAGTCAAGTGCATTTTCAAAATTCAACAATACAAGCATTACAGGTATGTTTTACTCTTCGCATTTCCTGATTATATATTTATATGTATTTATTGGTGTTTAAGGTCACATACTTATGCACAATGGCTGATCATGACCGTGACAGTTTTAAGGGTGGGGGAAGCCGGAGTACCCGGAGAGAACCACCGAGCATCGACGAGCAGCTGCGAGCCCCCCAACATCGTAACTCCACACTGCAGTACAAGCAGGGTTAGATTACTTGAAGACATGCGCACCATCGGCGTGCAGTAAGCCTTAGTACACTGCGTGATCGTGCCCCCATGTGGACAATCAGGGTTAAGTGCCTTGCCCAAGGACACAACGCGGGAGTCCGAATCGATCGCTCAGACGGTCACCCATCCGAGGACTAACCGGGCTCGACGTTGCTTAACTTCGATGATATGACGAGAACCTTCTGATTAGATCAAATGTCAGACGTGTTGATCCTCCAATGCATCTTCCTTTTTATGAACCCCAGTTGAGTTTCCGAAATAAGTTTCGGCAAGACTGTTTCAATGTGGTTAGTAATTGCAGTACATCCTTTTTTAAGATCGACGTTTTTTTCAGAAATTGGTCGACAATTTTTCATGTGTATTTTCGATTTATTTGGTTTTGGTATACATGTAATGATACCAGCTCTTTGGGTTACCGATAGTTCTTCTGTTTTATAGCCGTAATTCAGTGAGTTTATCAAAATTGCCAGTATCTTTCCAAAAGAACTTGTAGAATTGTGCTGTAAAACTCCTGAACTGGGAGTTTTGTTGTTTTTCAGTGTTTTAAGTGCATAAATGCGTTCGAAATCGGTAAAAGAACCCCATGACAACTTTTTTCATCATTCTCTAGGAAATTTAGAAATGGATTGTTCGCGTCAAAGGATGTCTTCATAGTTTGCTCGTCACACAATTGTGCTGCATAGTTTTGTCGTGTAAAGTTTTGGTAAAATGTTTTTTTTTTCGTTTCAAATTCAACGGATTTCATCAATTCGGGGATTATTTTTTCAGAGGTAATGCCGTTGTTCAAGATTACAAAAATGTAAGGTTTGATTGTTTCTTTTATGTTTCTGTGTATTCTGTTATACAGATCCCAGAAAACTGCCTTGGGGAGACTAGTTGGTCTTGTTCAATGGGACAGATTGGCTAATGATGCTTAGTTAACGAGGGAAATTCAATTTTGTTTCTAACAAAGCAACATTAAATAATAATCTTCGGACCATACTGTAAGTTTTGTAGAGTAATACGCATTATAGATCTTCTGATTTCAGAGGCTCGTCTATGTGTGACTACTGTTACAGGCTAACATTCCGGTCAGTATGACATTACACAAGATTATTTTCTCTCTGAATTGAGTCACAGATATCATAACATTTAAATTAACTTCAGTAACTTGCACTGTGGGGGATTAGAATTACATACAACTGGTGTTGTCGAGAGAGTGACAGATGACTTCCTGAAAATTTTGGAGGGAAGGTTTTTGATGGAACTGTGAGAAAAAAACACAGACAGTTAATTTAATGTAGATCTTGTATGTGGTTAGGTTGAATAAAAGTAGTCTCTTGTCGTGTAGTGCAGAGTTGTTCTAAGTGAACTGGGGGCTTGAATGAGAGGTGTAAACTCGGCCAGTGACAGCTACATTACCGAGTTGTGCAATCCCCATCCTTAAGCCTTTACCCAACGAATCGGCCGCATCCGCCCGCGTAATATGCAATTCAGCAGTTGAAAAAAATAGTATTTTTCAAAAAAATTTCAGCAAAACCATATCATATGACTCCTCGTTGGAACGAGCTCCTCGAGCTCGTTCCAGCGAGGGGTCACATGATATGGTTTTGTTGAAATTTTTTGAAAAAAAAAATAAATGATATTTAAAATAATAAATTTTGATATCGTCTGCGTTGGGTAAAGGGTTAAACTAACAGTTCTATTGTTTTAGCTCACTCTACTGCATGTGTCATATATTAACTCTGCTCATAACTGTGGAGTGTAGTACTTACTGTTCGACATTTAAGTAAGAGGCTTTATAGAACATTTAGTCGAATGACCCTTAGTGGGCAAAGTAAATAAATATAATCCTGACCTCAACCATATGCTGCACATATTTGTTTTGGACAGAACTGTATGACCTTTGGAAAATATCATTATTTAGAGATGTTCTCGAGACGTAAGCTAGAAAATCCTTGGTTACAAAGTTGTCTGACCACAAGGAAATGCTCGTAAGCCAACGAAAACATTAATAAATTGGTATAGCAAAAATCCTATCTTTCGATTTAATTTCTGATAATGTAAATTTTCCAAATGTCCTGCCTGCTATCATTGAGAAGCTTTTGCATTGACAAAAGACGACCATATTGCCTGAGCATTTGTCATCTGGGGACCTTGCAAATCGATTTTTGAGCTTCATTGTTTGAAATGATTGAAGGTATCAGAGTGTTACTTCATATTCAAGCATTCTCTGATTTTTCTCAGACTAGGGATACGGCACACAGTGCCACACACCCACTCAAAGGTGGTCGCACAGCTTGCACATTACAAACTTTTAGCACTTGAAGTTATCCGTAAGATATATCCAAGGCACCATCCAAACAGAATGTGTTTGATGTCATTCCGTCGTGGTTTGTTAAAAACATGTCTTTCGGAATTGGGTACACCAACCCTAAAACTAGTAAATGCCCCACTACAGTTTTTTCCTGTGAACAAGAAGCACGCTTTAGTAAAGCGCTGTCTTGGTTGAGTATGGGCCTCAGAGCCATACTGACCTAGGGCTTGCATTCTGACCAGGCCGATCGGCCGTCTGCCTTTTTGTAAGTTTGGTAAACCATGAGTGCATATTGTCATTCTCTCCGTTGGAATCAGAATCGGAGTCTGGTCCTGAGCCAGTCTCCCTCTCATGTTTTCTTTTCTCCAGGGTGTGGAGGGGTTGATTAGATTCTGATTTTTGAAAAGAAGAAATAGCCCCGATGTGTTCCATGTCATATTCAGAACCCGACTCCGGGAATGTTTGAGTGATCATGAGGTGAGATACCGATTTGTCCACAACAGATGGGGCAATATCATGCGCCACGCCCTTTTGGGAAATCGCTATATCTGCCTCTGATGTATTAACTGAATTGTCCTTCGACCGAAGGAGGAACTTTCCCTCCACATTTGGGATTATCATAATTTGGATTGACAGCCTCTGTGGCAGTCTCAGTGACAATCACAGTATTATTAGGGCTGAAACGGTTAGCTCATTTTCACAACCGACTAACCGAGAGCTGCAACCGGTTAATATCCGGTTAACCGTAGCCATTATTTCATCTGGGATCAAAACTACAGGAATTGGAAAGCGGTATTCTCAGAAACTATTCCGTAGCGTGTATACAAATGAACGCTGTCGAGTACTCGACAACGTTCGTTTGTATACATACTACGGAATAGTTTCTGCGGTTATCCAGTATTCACAGAAATTGCCGATCATTAGCGAAGTCTTGAACGCCAAAATCGATTATTTCTCAATGTATACAGCGCTGCTTGGAGGTGTAATCTATCCCAAAGGAGAAGCGACAGATTTACTACGTTTTAACCGTTGAATGACGATCACTATCGATATTTCGGATAACCGGTTGTCGTTTTTTTTAATCGGTTAGGTAGGTAACCGGTTTCAAAACGGTTATCCGGTTAACCATTTCAGTACTAAGTATATTATTATTATTATTATTATTATTATTATTATTATTATTATTATTACGTCTCTTAGGAGAGCTAACTGCAGACACAGAGTCTGCTGCTTTAGTAGGAGCACAACATGGGTGAAGACAAATATTTATAAATAGACCGGGTGTGACAGGAATGATAGTCCGTAGGAAAATTAGTCCCTCTGGACTATTATTCCGCGGAATTATAGTCCAAGGTCTAACATTTCTAGGAATAGTAGTCCGCCGGACTACTATTCCTAGAAATGTTAGACCTAGGACTATAATTCCGCGGAATAATAGTCCAGAGGGACTAACGTTCCTACGGACTATCATTCCTGTCACACCGGCCATTATTTTAACACAGGTACAGGTGATTGACAGGTTTGATAAGCAAAAGTGGGAACACAGTCGAACAGGTTGCTAATTACCCTAGCCCGAATTCTCAACTTAGATGAACGTGCTCTGGGATTAATACGAATTTAAAATCAATTAAAACATCAATTAAAAAAAACATTTTAAAAACATAAAAAATACAATTAAAAAAACATTTTAAAATTTTTTTTAAAATTTGAAATTACCTCATCGGTTCCTGCTCCGCTCCTGCTCCTGCAAAAGGGGAGTTCTTGTGATATATACTAACTACTGTTATTGGAGGACTTTTAGGTTAAGTTGAATAGCAGCCTTTTGACCGAATCAGCCATACACAGAAGTATTTTTACTGCTGTGTTCGTAGAAGTTGTTGCAGATAGGTTAATGGGCCAAGTTGATAAGCTAAGTTGAGGAGAAGCCTGGTGACGAAACCAGACATACACCGAAGTGTATTTACTGCTGTGTTCGCGGAAGTTATTGGATCGGTGAGGGAAGCACTGCTCTACTCCCCAGAATCAGTGGGATTGTGAGCGGCCCCGAGCTGACCGGGACGGATAGATATGGACTCTGTTGCGAAGTGAGCCCACATGGGGGTTAACGACACTTGTCAGCTAGGGTAAGAGCTCGAGTTCTTGGGGTCTTTGTTAGGGAATTCATTAGACTCCAGTTTATTTAACTTTTACGCTGGTTTTCATAGTTTTGGAACAGCATTAAACAATATAATGAAATTACATGGAATTGTATAAACTGGCGAACAGAGTACAGATGTACTCTGTGGGTACACGCCAGATGTACTGTTGGAAATACCAGGCATACCTTTGAGAGCCAATATTGTCAACAAAGCAGTAACATTTGAGGATTTGTTGACAGAAGGGACAATAACATTCGGCAGTATTACTGGGATGTTGGTGTTCGAACTGTCAAACAAATCATAACTTGTACCCGGTGAAACTCCCCATTGAACTGGAGACACTGACTTGCATTTTTGCATCAGTCACCGGGACATTCCGCCGGTTAACTGGCGCCCGGCGGAATACTATTTTAGAGTCAAGATTCCATGGACTGCATGCAGACTGACCGACAGTCTGCATGGCAGTTTTAGAGTCTACAAAATGGCGACTTCCACGTCAGGGGACTTTCCCTTAATTTCCCTGAGGTTAGGGAGAAACTGCTGACGGTCGTCACGTACCCCAAGTATTGCATCAGAAATCTGGTGAATATAAGCACCAATTTCTGACTGCTTAGACAAGTTGTCTCCTGGCTCCTGAAGAACACTGACTGCTCCACCAGAAGAAACCTAGATGCCGCCAAGTGTGTAACGTATGAACTTTGATTGTTTGTAACATTGCTTTCTCATGTCGGAGACAACGACTGTTTAGTCGCGATGAATTCTCTTTATCTTAAATAAAATAGTAGATAACTTGGAACTGGTCTTCCGTTGTATTATACACGACAAGTTCGTGAAGTTGCTGAATCCAGAATTTGGAGCCTGTGTCTGATATCGTCTGGTAAGGAAACTCAAATGCTACGGGCTGGTGGATCCTCACAGAACCCCTAGTAAAACACAACGTGGAAAAATCAAACTTGACGATCCTAGATCGATAAACTTTTCCTTCTATTCCGCAACAGACGAATATTTGTATTGGTGCCGTGTCTGCAGATTTTGCAAACATCAGTGACCATAAACCGTAAAGTACCCGTGGGCAACGACGTACCGGTAGCCAGCGACTCAACCGAGCTCCCAGAGCTCACCAGTACCGACAGCTGTACAGGTAACAGACGTGCGCAGTGGTGGAAACAAATACAGCGTAAAACAAACGCACACAGTGGGGGAAAACAAAAACGCGTCATAGTAATAGTGCGCGATAGTACGAATTGTGTAGTACTCGTGAAAAAGTGCAAATTCCTGGAAGGAGGAACGTGGTGGAACAACATTCAGAACAGTCAACAAAACTGTAAGTGTAACATTTTGATATTTTCCTTATTTAATCAGCAGAAAAATGGATGAAATTCAAATTAGGCAAAGGGCTGAAGCAATTGCAAGCCAGCAACTTCGGGAAATGCAGCAGCAACTGGACGACGTGACCGCACGTCACCAGAGGCTGTTGGATGCTGAAAGCGCTTCCTTGCAAGAACAAATGCAAAAACATGAACGGGATTTAACCGAGCAAAACGCGAACCAGGCAAAAGTTTTTTTCAGGAACAAACGCAAGTCTTAAATCACCAGATTGTTGAATTACAAATTCAGCTTGCGAACATGAAAACGCGGGAGGACAGTGAACGCGAGATTACTGAGCTCAATTTGAGCCAAGCAAACTGTGACACAGCCGCGCAGGCTATCACGAAAATGCACAAAACCATTCTGGCTAGTAGCAGAAATGCTGCTACCACAGCTCACGCGACACAAACTCTGGCCCTTCATGCCCATATCCGCAGATTTGACGGTAACCCAAAGAATTATCGCGTGTGGATTAAAAGCTTAAACCTGTATTGGACAACTAATAACATTCCGCCGTCACAGAGAAAATTTATTGCTGCCCAAACTAGCGACTATGCAGTCAGTGATTTTATTTTGAGACAAATTGAACGAAATCCCGAGATACGGTGGGAAGAGCTCCAGATGGAACTCAAGGAGAGATATTCTGAAATTATTGACAAAAGTATGGCGAGAAGTTATTTGCGCCATATGAAACAAGAGAAAAATGAGACCATAGTGTCCTATGGCGAACGATTACTCGATCTCGCCAAGGACGTCTATGGAAAACAAATTGACGGGGAATCTGAACAAAAAATGTTGGCAGATTACTTCACTGGCGGGCTGTGTCAGCCCGATATGCAGTTAAAATTAATTAGAAAGGAGCCCTCGACGCTCGACAAAGCCATGTCGATGGCAATATTTGAAGCAGGAGTGAAACACAAACATAAAGCCCGGGGAGAGGCAGGAGGCCTACAAAATTTTGAATATCCAAAAAGGGATGACAGCCCGGGGAATGTAGGTGTCCCCATGGAGGTTGACGCGACGCGAATGAAAATCGCGTTCATTTAGCGACTACAGGGTGACAAAAAAAATTAAAAGCTAAAAAGTGTACTTTCTTTGAGAGTGAAACTGCTTATCTTGGCTTTGTCATCAGTCAAGATGGCATCAAACCCGAACCCACAAAGGTCGAGGTCATACGAAAATTAGTACCTCCAAAAACAGTGACCGAGGTTCGAAGTTTCATGGGTATGGTTTCTTACTATCGAAGATTTATACCCAATTTTAGCGAAATAGCACAGCCATTGATAGGACTGACTAAAAAGCATGCTAGATTTCATTGGAAAGAAACCCCATCAAAAAGCTTTTGAGTACCTGAAGGAGAGCTTGACACAAGTAGCACACCTTTCATATCCTAACCCACGAAAACCTTACGTCTTATATACTGACGCATCTCATTCATGCATAGAGGCAGTATTAACTCAGCCTTGTGAAGGTGAGGAAGGTCAAATTCCAGGTGTACCAGATGAGAAACCAATTGTATTTTTTCACACAAATTTGGTGACACCCAACAGAAATGGTCAACCTTTGAAAAGGAAGCGTTTGCTATATCTTATGCATTGGACAAGTTCGACAATTATTTGCAGGGAGCTCAGTTTGTTATTAAAACAGTCCATGCTCCATTACAATACATGTTGAAACGACCCCAAAACAACGCGAAAGTTCAAAGGTGGGCATTAAAAATAGCGAGCTATAATTGCAAGATTGAATATTTACTTGGAAAACAAAACACCTGTGCTGACTTGCTGTCAAGGCTACCTGAAGGAATAGCAACTGCCGATCCAGATTATCAGATGGATCAAGTAGAGTCTGAGAAAACACTAAGGGTGGGAGTAATAAACAGCGACAGAATTATCCCTAAACAGTATGCACACGTGACAGTTGAACAACAAGGTTCCCCTATGGAACCTGAAGAAATAAATTATAAAGATTTAGACATGAAAGTGGAGCAAGAAAAAGATGCTCGACTTATGGAAGTACAGAAGAAATACTTAAGTGATAATACCCCAGCTAATATAAGTAGTAGATATTTGATGATAAGGGGAATATTATACTACATTAGTGATACTGACGACAACCCCAGGGTGAGGTTGTACATACCTGAACACTTACAAGGTGATGTACTAAGACAATACCATGACGACTTAGGACATTTGGGAATAGATAAAGTGTACTGGAATATTAGCAGGAAATATTATTGGCCTGATTTATACAAAAACATCTACCAATATGTTGAAAAATGCCTTACGTGTAGGGCAAGAAACACAAAAAGGGTTACATTACCTATGCAAGAAGCCGATCGACCACCTTATCCATTTGCTAAGATTGCTTTGGATATGAGTGGACCTTTTCCAACTACTTTATCGGGAAATAAGTACATAGTTACTTTTATTGTTTTGTACTCAGGTTGGCCTGAAGCATTTCCAGTACAGTAGAATCCTCTTAATTGAATATCCATTTTGCCAGTGAAAATTATTCATTTAACAGGAGTATACAATTAACAGGGATTTGGTCAGTTTCCTGTGTTCTGGGGGTAAACTGAGCATTTATTCTATTATATCTTGTTTGACATAGCTCTTAGAGCTCTGTCAAACAAGATATAATAGAATAAATGTCTGTATTGGATGTATGAGGCCAAAAATGTTGATAAATAAGGGGAATTTGGTGCGTGTCACAGCAATTTTTCAACATATTACAAAAATTTATATACAATTAACAGGAGTTTACTCTACAACCCATATGCAATTAACAGATCAAATTTGTACTGAAGGTATGGTAAATTGTTTTGTGTTTGAAAATTATATTCAATTAACAGGGATATACAATTAAGAGATATCCAATTAAGTGGGCTCCACTGTACCAGATAAAAGAGCAGAAACAGTTGCAAATTTGTTAAGCGACCAAATTTTCCCAAGATTGGGCTACCCTCTTGAACTATTAACTGGTAACGGATCAGAGAACTGTAATGAGATCATGAGATATTTGACTGAACAATTAAAAATTCATCATGTCAAAACATCTTACTATAACCCCAATCTAATGGGAAGGTCGAACATTTCCATCGGACCTTGAATGATGTTTTAGAAAAAATGTCTCATAAAGAATTGGAGACCTGGGATTTATTCTTGAACCAGTCCTTGGCAGCTATCAGATTTAATGGAAGCGAGTCCTCCGGGTTCTCGCCCTATTGTCTGTTATATGCCAGAGACGTGGTTCTTCCATTAGACACAGTTTTAAAACCCAGACAAAAATATGTGGGAGAAGAAGCCCACAAAATAGCTTTACAAGAACAACACAAAGAGTTTTTGAGACAACAGAAAACGCAACAAAAGAGAGTAGAAAAACAGAAACGTCTTGGAGATGTAAAAGCGAAACAAATAACATTCAATGTGGGAGATCCCGTAATGTACAGGGATGGTGAACAAAGGGGAAAATTAGAACAGAAATGGGAGTACCCATTTCGAGTAATTAAAAAACGGGACCTGTAAGTTACAGGATCAGCGATCAAATGACAGGTAGACTCATTAAATGTCATGGGGAAAATCTCAGTTTGGCTCCACAGGAGTGGGAAATGCCTGAGTTGGTGAAAGCAAAATGTCATTTAAGATATGTCACACCCCAAGCGGAGAAAGAAAGCAGTAGTAGTGATAGTAGTGATGAGGAGGAACCTACACCTATGGCTCCTTTAATCTGAGACAAAACGACAAGTAAGACAAAACTCATCTTCCAAAGAGGAAGGAGTACCCATGGAAGAATTACGACATCGATTACAATAGTACCGCGAGCAGAAGAAGTCTGCTCAAGTTCCTCAAGCTTCTACATCAGCACAGGAGCCGATGGAAGTAGAAATGCTAAGCGTAGAACCCCAAGTAGAACATTCTGATTCTGAGTCTGAGTGTTTCTCTGACTGTAGCATTAATCAAAGAAAGAAAAAGACAATTCCAGTGAGAGACATACAGCCTGCTGTACGACCGTCCAGTGGGACACAAATTGGTAATCCAATTGATAATATTTGCTCCACCCTTAGGGAGGGTGGATGGCAAGAAATTCGTAGAATAGATTATCAACCCTGGAGCACCCAGGAGTAAGTAAGAAAATAAAAACGCTATATGACTATGAGGGAGGATAGGATATGCGTCATGAGAGACTAAAGTATATTGACTTATAATTTGACAAGAAAGTAACATGGTGAAGTCATTTGCTGGTCTGCGCAACCAGTTTGGCGATTTCTCTGTGTGGTAAAATTTCTCGAGTTTTACTGACCGGTCGAAAAATGAGAGAGTAAATTGGAACTCTTTGAGAATCACTCATGATGCTAATCCGTGTTTTCCATCTCGTTGTAGGAGCAGGATGTTATTAACTTGGTTTATGGGAAGTTTACTGACATTGACATTAACAGTTAGAAGGAATACCATAATCTGAAATAATGTCACCTTTACAAAGGTAAAAGAAGTTTATATGGTTAACAGTGAATGGACAACCATGTTTGTGGCTGAGTTGGCGCCATTTATCCACTACATGCAGAGAGTGGACAATAACATTCGCTTTGTGAATCAATTTTATCAGGAACTCGATGTAAATTTCAGAAAAATCTATGAACAAAATAGAAACATGACTGACAATAACACTTTTAATCTTGCGTTACATTCGATATTTGTGGATATGTACCAGGAGGTCAGGTTTATAAATAATTGTTTCGAACGAGTAAAAGGGGACCTGGACGATTATCGCAAATTAAAAGGGCATACACCTTCATCTCGAAATAAGCGAGGTTTAGCAAATTTCATAGGTGAAGCAATGAGTTTCTTATTTGGCACAGCCACTGAATCTGATTTAAAGGGGATGAAAGGAAATTTACAACGTTTGACGGTAAATCAGGCAATGATACAACATGTTCAGAAACTAAGTTTAAGCTTAATAAAATTAACGTATCATGCCATACAAGAGAACAGAGAATTTGTAGTAAACTTATCGCGAGTAGTATCGCTTTTTCGTGACCAAGTAGAATTGGTATTACAAGGACTCGAAAATCGATTAACCCTTTTAGAGCATTATGTACAGTCTTTCCATCAATTGGAAACAGTATTGATACAAATTGAATTAATGTTAACCACCGCAGAAAATTATATGGATGATCTGCATGAACAAATGGATGTGCTTGCAGATGAAAAATTATCACCCAGGGTCATCAATCCTACCTTATTGACTTCGGTATTAACGAGCATTCAGGATAGGCTTGACGAACACACCCAACTTCCATTGAAACTTCAGGAAGAATTATGGCAGTATTATCATTTGTTGACAACAGCGACAGTATTTGTCGATGATACATTAGTCATTCTAGTGAAAGTGCCGTTGATTGACACCAATTTTCAGTTTGAAATTTTCAAAGTACAAGCCTTGCCCATCCCATTCATGAATGTAAGTGCAAATAAAATGGTAGCCATTTATCGACTTGAAGCTGATACATTATTTGTTGACAAACAAAGAACCTGATATATACCGGAATTAGGTCCTGATGACTGTATAGATGATAAGAAATTGTTCTGTCCATTACGAGGTGCAGTCAGAACTATACATACCACTTCCAGTTGCTTGTTGGCATTATTCCTAAACATGAAACCAAAGATAAAGAAAATATGTACGGCTGATGTGAGATTAAATATGGATTTACCTTTTGTGACATGCATTGAGGAAGGTCTTTGGTACATCACTACTGACATGCCATTGCGATTCTGAATTACGTGTCCAAGACGTAAGAACCCCAAACCGCGTCGAATTATGCCGCCGATTGGTATCTTGGAATTGAATCCGTTATGTATTGCCACAAGTGGACAACTGTTGCTAAACAGTTGTTTTCATCGCCGCGATAATATCACGTATACTTTAGTATCGAAGACAGTCTTGCCCAATTTCTCGTTGACTCAACGACAAGTTTGGCAACCTGTGTTCAAGAAAGTGAACATAACAAATTTTGCGATTCCAAAATCTATTAAACATTTAGATGAGTTAAAAATGGATGAACTATTAAGTGAACTAGATAAACTACAGTTAGCCCCGATAGAACCATTTGAAGTACCAAAGTGGGCTTATTTTGTGGGATGTACGTTTCTTATTTTGGGGATATACTTATTGATACGATGTATCAGGGCACAAGGCCATATTAAGTTGCGTAACATTATCTTGCGTTATAAGAATAAACGAAAGCGAAGTTCTAATTTTTCTGCTGATGTATGTGGAATGTCTAATGTTGCATTTAATGATGATGATGATCCTTTATATACAACTATGAGACAACCAACAACTACTCCATGACCTATGACACCACCTTCAGGTGAAATAGTGACAATCTTCAAACAATTAGTAAAAGATACAAGAGACTCAAAGACAAAAGCGAGACAGGACCAACCTCAAGCGTCCTCATCTCCTCCTCAGTTATACCCGACAGTCAACTATGACGTAGATACTGGAGAAGCAAGTGCGAATTTAAGAAAACGAGACAATACTATGACAACAATAACTTTAACTTAACTAATGAACTAATGTTGAACAATATTATTTGTGTTTTCAGTGATTACAATGAGTGACTCAAGTAGTAGTGAAACAGTAGATACTGACGAAAGTGAAACAATTGGTACAGAGCATCATTGTAGGGGTCAAAAGGATGAGGAGGCAGAACACCAACTGAGTGATCGGGAAGAAATTTCTGTCACTCCCTTTGTAGACACTATGTACCCATTACCCTGGGGATATGCTGCTTATGAATATCTGAACAATGGTGAGCCTCCCCCTGCCGTTTGCCCTCGAACTGGCCGAAGACCTGCAGTGTTAAATAATGTGGTTCAACCAAATACTTATGAACTGAGATATTTTCAGTTTCATCATGCATTCACATCCAAAGATGCCTTCGGATGTGTTTACTATGATTTTCAAAATATTGCAGTCACAGTTGAAATTGAACGAGATATAGTTTATTGGTATGATTCTGCGTATCTTAAATTGGCCAGATTTAGTGTATTCAAGGCAAGATTTTGAAAGACATTATCATAGTCACAGAATAACGGTAAACCGATTAGTCGATGAGATGTGGTCTGTACGACGACACATCGGGAGGTGTAATCCATGGGTAGATTTCTTAATTGGGGAGCTCGACGGCGACCTCGTTTTATGTCCAATGGACTCCCAAGAAGTAACCAGTATTATGTGTTGTATAAAGTTACCCATCCTGATTTTGATGGTGGTATTTTTAATTTTAGGACGGGGACCTAATACCATTTACCGATCCTACATCGTGCCATCTCAAGTGCGAAAGTTGTAAATAGAAACAGTAACAGAACTTTGATGGTGAAAGCCTAACAGTTGAGGGATTGGTTCCTTGAGATTTTATTCTTATTTTGAATCTTATTTTGAAATATATTGTGTTCTATTTTCCTAGTTACTTAGTTAAGATGGCAGAAGCGGAGGTTAATGGTGAAGATAGTTACGCTCGAGCTAGGAGAGCTCGACAATCTTATGCACGAACAATGGCTATCGACCTGTCAGGTACTTTAACCAGAGCAGAGGTCGAAGGAATGCTAGCACATAAACTTCGTGATGCCAGAGACTATTCTGAGCAAATAGTCTCTGGATGTCGACGCCTATTGTATGGCGAACCCATTCCAGACAAAGTTAAATGGCCCATGGAACATCGAGTGTTCCAAATGCAGTATCCCCAGATGGAAAAGAAATATGTATTAGAGGAAATAAAATTTTTAGAGCTAAGTTATGATCATTATTACAGTGAAAGATTCTTCCTACCCACAGTGAGTACGTCGATAGTACATCGACGGGAAGAAGAGGCTTCTTCCTGGGGCGTGCCGATGTACACACTGCTGTACAAATGGAAGCATCCTTGTTGGATAGGGCGAGAGTATGTGAATCCTCGTCTACGGTTAACGATAGTTCCCCGAACCGATAATTGGTGGATCCGGAGACATTCCAGAGAATTTGGCAGTGCCCTCATTGGGGAAGAGGAAGTAAACTAATTATAGCCATTGAAAATATTTCTCTTGCAGTTATTTCACGGTCTGTTGGTACCATTCTGCAGACTGTGGATAAAATCCAAGGGAAATAGCGGTCGTGTGCGGTTGTCTTTTTGATCCTCTGCAAGCTATAACTGATTTTCAGATATCTTTGTCAAAGTTATACAAAAGCTTACAAATTCTAAAAGTGGGGAATCCGGCAGGGTTTAGACAAGTACTCACCGGTACCCCACATAAGACAATCCCAAAACTAGTAAGTGTGTGACTTGACTGTCAAAGAAGGTACTAGAAACACACAAACCCACGGGAGAGAGTGCATAGAGGAGGTGTGTAATATGCTACCCCAAGTGACCAAGGTGACGGTGAAGTTGTTTCGCCAGTTTCTATCATGCCATCATTCGAAACATCATCCTCCCTCTCAATGTCCTCACACTTGGTATCATTCCTAACCGTATTTACATAACTGTCATTTCCACAATCTGTCTCTTCCACATCTATCACCACAGGTCTTGCACGGTCGGCCAATGTAGAATCACTGCTGTTGCCAATAGTTCCCTGAGAATCCGTCGATGACACGGCTTATCCCCTCCGTGCTGATGACATCCATGACTAATCACAGGCCCCCAAATATGGTTTTAGCCTATCAAAATGGATTACCTGTGGTCGGCTTCCTGGGGCTTTCTTAATACGGTACACAACATCATTTAGCTTATGGGTAACCAGAAATGGCCCCTCCCATGGACAATGCATCTTTGGGGAAGACCCCTTTTTGCGAGCCGGGTTATGCAGCCACACTGCGCTCCCTGTGGCAAATGGATCGCCGAAGGCTCTCTTGTCGTGTCCTCGTTTCTGCCTCTTCATGCTACCCTCTAAGGTTCGTCTGGCATTCTCATGTGCAGCTCGCAGCCTCTGCTTGAGAACTTCTGCATATTCAGTCATAGACTGTGGCTCATCCGATGTGGGAGGACTCAATACATCCAAGGGAAGATCGATTTCTCGCCCGAACGTCATGGCATTAGGTGTCTCGCTTGTAGATTGATGAAGGGAGATCCTATATGCCATCATGGCAAATGGAAGTACCTCATCCCAGTTTTCTGATTTGAATTAACCGTAAGAGACAGCATATCTTCAAGTGTTCGATTAAACCGCTCAATCATCCCGTCTGCCTGAGGGTGGTATGGTGTGGTCCTTGTCTTGTGTATTCCGAGTATACCACATACTTCTCGAATGATGGACGATTCAAAGTTGCTGCCTCGGTCTGAATGCAGTTCTCTCGGAACCCCAAATTTGCAGATATACTCCTTCACAACAGCATCTGCAACGGTTGTAGCTTTCATATCACTAATCGCTACTGCCACTTTCCATTTGGTGAAATAATCACCGATGACTAGGATAAATTTGTTTCCGCTTTCAGTGGTAGGCAATGGTCCCATTATGTCCATAGCTATACGTTCACCTGGAAATCCTACTCGACATTGCCGCAAGCTTGCACACCTCTTTCTGCCCCCAGTTTTCCTACTTGGGCATTTTGGACATTTCCTACAAAAATCCTTAACATCGCTGGAAACCGTGTGCCAGTAAAAGCTCTGTCGCACCTTATTCAACGTCCTTTTGAACCCCAGGTGACAGGCAGTCTTTGCAGCATGTAGTTCAAGCAAAACATCATTTCTTAGTTTCTCTGGCAATAGTAGCTGCCATTTTATTTTCTTCCCATTACAGCTTTCAAACTTTCTGTATAGAAGACCTTCCTTTAACTCCAAACTGTCCCATTGATTCCAGTATGACTTGGCAGCCCTTGACCGCCGAGACATATCTTCGTATGGGGGACGTTCACTTCCTTGCTCCTTAAGCTTCTTGATACTTCCTATATCTGGGTCTTCTGACTGTGATTTACTTAAGGTTTGGTTGTCCCACTGCTGAGAGATTGATATGGTTTTATTTTCACAAGTCACCTTAGCTGATGGTAAACTTGGCTCATATCCACATTGTTGACATGGACGCCTGGAAAGTGCCTCACCTCCTGGTTGTCTGGGACCAAGTGTTCCGACCGACTCTGGCCCCTTGGAATCGACCGTCTTCCGTTTCCCGATTTCCCGTCTTGTAAGAATGGGCACTCCCGTTTAGAATGAGTCTCGTCACCACAATTAAAACATCCACCCCTGTAGCGCGACCTACGCGCCGATTCCGGCGTCACAGCCTGTCTTGTCTCCATTTTAGTGACCTTACTATTAGATAGCATCAGCATGCTTTGCTTTAGTTCAGCCATTTGTTCCTTAATATTTTTTCAACGTAATGTGTATTTTGTTCTATCCGTTCCTGCATGTCTAACATCTTGCTTTCAATTCTATCTAACTCACTCTTTGTCTCATTCTCTACATCGTTTTGTATGCCGATAGTTTTGAAAAACTTTCTGTTCTTAGACTGCTCTGCTTTACTAAAGGCTTCTAATTCAATTGCGACCATGATAGCTTGATCAAGTGTTTTTGGCTTGGCCTGAAAAATTCTCATTCGTAAATCTGTATCCTTCACAGCATCAATAAAATGTCCTTTTGCCAACCTGTCTTTTACAGAACCTAACAATTCAGGATACGCCAGTGAAGTCAGGCGTCGCACTGAACTGCCTAGTTCCTGCAGAGTTTCATTGTGATGCCGACTTCTATTCCTCAGCTCTGTAAGATATAATTCTGCCTGACCCTCAGGTCCATATCGATGGTCGAGCCGTTCAGTCAGTTCTTGATAGGTGACGTCGTCATCACTGCCAAATTCGCCCAAGACCTGCCGAGCGTCACCAGATAACATTGCAGCTAGATAGTAAGATTTTTCCGACGGCGTCCACCCGTTAATCTTTGCACAATACTCAAAATGTGCCTTGTACTCTAACCAGGCTGTTTTTCCATTAAAACTATCCGGCCGTATTTTGGGTTTTTGACTGTACTTTGTTTGGTTTGACGCCTGTTCCATATTGGTAATCTCGTCCTGGGATGTCGACACATCTCCTCCGATGCGCCCCATTGCTTTTTCCGCTCTTGATGTGACGAATGACATGTCGTCACTCCAACTATCAGGATTTCTTGGCGTCTCAAATCTGCCAGCAGATCTCGTAAGTCTTTTTCCTAGGTTTACAATTACCGTCTCGTCTTTCTCTCCTGCATTCCTAGCTGTTGTACGGCTACCCTGACTTTTGTTTGAACCTCCTAACTGTGATCTTTCTGTCGTGACGCGTCTGTTGTCACGCCCGAGAACAGTATCCATTTCACCAGCGACGTCATTACTTCCATGACGGCGTCTCCTGTGAAATTCAGCCGGCGTCATCTATGACGACGTTACCTCCACCGCAGGGGCTGCATCCCGGCTCACAGCCACGTCACTCAGTTGTCCACTGTATTCTTTTTCCATATCCCACCTCGGCCACCAATTGTAGAGTTTGCTTAACGAGAATCGTCACAATGTGTAAAGGAAGGAGAATACTGGCGTATTGATCACAGATTTATTTGTTCTAATGCATACAGAAAACAACCAAATAACTTCACCTAGGTTCGAGTGTCTCGCATGAGTACGCCAACGGAAGAGAGAGAGCAATTGGCGCACTACTCCACTATTTATACCTCAGAATCAAATGGCGCGAAAATAATGTCCAATCATAGAGAATCATCATAAATTAAGGAAAGTCACCCCTACAATATTATATATTAATAATATCTGTAATGTCGCCTCATTACTCAAAATTATAATGTTTGCTGATGACACAAATTTGTTTCTCACAGGAGACACTAGAAGTAGGTAATAAATGCCGATTCTGGCGCACATGTACAAGATTTCGTACATGTACAGGTACATCGATGCACACCTCCACGGGATTTAGTGTTAAAATCATGTACAGGTACACGATTTGTCGTTTTTTATGCTGCTACAGAATCGGCTTTGCCGATTCTACAGCACTGGATTCTATATACACATCGCTCAAGAGTGAAAAAAATGTATGCAATTTTAAGAAAAATGAGGTGAATTGTCTGCTACAGAATCGGCAAATGAGTTTTCCCATAGGATTCAGTGTTAAAATCGCGAGCAAAAAACGTGTTGCCGATTCTGTAGCAGCGTCGAAAAGTGGTTTGCCGATTCTGTAGCATCCGTGTCTGTACACGATTTTAACACTGAATCCCTATGGAGGCGTACACGGAAATCCATTTGTGGATTGTACATCAGAAATCGACTCGTGTATGGTACACGGAAAAGAGGTGCTACTGAACAGACAAACCCACTGCAATAGCGAAATCAAACATTTTTCTTTCGATTTGATTCTTGAAACTTTTTCAGAAAAAAATTGATTCTTGAAAATTTTCACAAAAAAATTGATTCTTGAAAATTTTCACAAAAAATTGATTCTTGAAAATTTTCAGAAAAAAATTGATTCTTGAAAAATTTTCAGAAAAAAAATTGATTCTTGAAAATTTTCAGAAAAAAATTGATTCTTGAAAAATTTTCAGAAAAAAATTGATCCTTGAAAATTTTCAGCAAAAAATTGATTCTTGAAAAATTTTCAGAAAAAAATTGATTCTTGAAAATTTTTAGCAAAAAAATTGATTCTTGAAAATTTTCAGAAAAAAATTTATTCTTGAAAAATTTTCAGAAAAAAAATTGATTCTTGAAATTTTCAGCAAAAAAATTGATTCTTGAAAAATTTTCAGAAAAAAATTGATTCTTGAAATTTTCATTTTGTGAAGTAAATCTTAATAAAACACTTATGGAATGTTTGATCAAATTGACACTCATGTTTTTGTTGTGGTGTGAATGAAGGTTTTCGTTTTTAATGGATCCTTTTAATAATGGATAATAAAACGCATTTTTTCCACTCAATTAGGTTTGAGTGGTAAATTTTTAATATATTCATGATAATGTTCGGAGATGTGAATGAAATCCTTTTAACGTTAAATTTGAAACCGGTTTCTTTATGTGCTAAAAATTTTTAAACTGTCTTCAAAGTACTCTCTCAATTGGACATTGAGTGAATGGTTTTGATATGAATGAAATTCCTTTTAACAAACGTAAATTATTCTCAAATGCGTTAAATCAGAAACCGGTTTGTCATGTGCTTAAACTTTTCAAACTTTTTCAAGTTTTCCCAGTTCAATACTGAGTTGAGATATGAATTTTTTAGTTATTATATTAAAGACAGAAGATTTTTATTAACTTAAAACATAAAAAAATAATTATGCATTTAATTTTGAAAATAATAAATGACTCACATTAGCATACTCAAAGGAACATTAACAATTAAAAACGAAAAATGTTTTTACAGATGGATTCTAGACGCCGAGATCAAATTTTAGGCGAATATGAACGTGCCAAGAAGAGCATTCAATCGGCTGACAGAAGCAGACGTCTCAGAGAGATGGATCTCAGATGCGAGACCACAAAAATATTTAAACCCATGATGGAGGTTCAAGAGCGAAGCAAGAAGGAGATAGTCGAAGAATTGAGACCCATAAAAGAGAGTTCTTTGAGAATGGATTCGTTGCCCGGTAGTTTTGGAAATCGATATTCTTTTCAATCAACACCGGATTACGTTCCCACAGGAATTCAAACCAACGTGAGTGACGATGCAGCTTCAACTATCGCCACTGATAGCGTCGCGTCGTCCGAGGATGGCGGTAAGAGAGATCTGTTGTATGGAATTTATAAGGATTCTGAGGGCAAAACTTTTGTAGGCGACACAGAAGTGGAAATGGATGATGAAGATTTAATTGTCGGTTCGAATAAATATAAAGTAACTGATGGACTGCGCAAATTGCTCCTTTTTGACAAGCCTGGAGATAAGCATAGAGATTACACGGAAACTGGATTTCGACAATTATGGAGACATTCTGGTTCAGACCCACGCCATGCTGAGAAATAACGATGCCAGAGAGACTAGACCCAAAGCCAACAGAGGTTACAAGTGGACGAAAGTGGTGAAACCCATATGGGATTCGCATAAGAAGTACGTCGAATCGGTGACTGGTAAAGGGGTGAAAACTACTTTTCTTCCGAGCGATTCTGACACTCTATCTCAGAGATTGAGATTGTTGATGGCGAGTAGACGCGCTGGTAACACAGGGTTAGATAATGAAATAGTTACTATATCAGATGAATTGTTAAGACAGAAGGTTTTGAATAAAAACCATTATAAAAGGCTGATGAACGAATTGAAGGATTGATGTATATATAATAAGTAGAGAGAAACAAACAAACAAACAAAATATATAAAATAAAAACAGTAATTTTTTACACTAGAATAATAAAAGTATTTAAACAACAAATGATTTACCAGTGAAAAAACAAAATATATTATAAAATAAAAATATATTGGTGATAAAGAACAGGGGATATGTCAGAACTTACGTTCAAGGCAGTTCTGGCATCATTGATTCTATAATGCGAGCGTTCACGAGCGATGCGGGTAGAAAACTCGCATCGACCGCGTTTGAGGTCGGTAAGAAGATGGCTTTGGATGCTGGTAAGAAAGCCGGTTCCGAAGCCAGTGGTAGGATAGCTTCTGTGGCTGGCAAAAGGGCAGCCGACGCGTTGATCGCCAAGTTGATCAGTCCACTGGCGAAGCAAGCTGTGTTAGAGCGAACATCGAAAAGTTGGAAAGATTTTAAGGATGCTGTGGTACCCATACAAGATTTAGCCAAAATGACGAGTGGATCCAGATTGAAGAGAACTCGCGATGGTGTAATATAAATAAATAATAATACTAAAACAACTGAGTTTGAAAAAAACATAAAAATTGTGTTTGAAAGAATCTAAAATAACAAACAAAAAAATAAACAAAGATGAACATTAAAGATATGTCTTGGAACGACGCCGTGATCAAGAGGTCGAATAACGAGTTCTTTCCCAAAAGCATTAGAGGCTTGATAGTGGGAAAATCGAATTGTGGAAAGACCAATCTGTTGATGAATCTGTTGTCCCGACCCGACTGGTTGGATTACGACAGATTGTTTGTGTTTGGCAAGAGCTTGTTTCAACCCAAATACAGATTGCTTCGAGAGTGCATGGATCATAGATTGCCCAAGGACATCATAGCCAGAATCTTTGACAGTAGGGAGGAATTCGACAAAAGTGAAGCTCCTCTTTCGACCATTTTGGATGATGCGACGATGGAACTGATGAAGAGAAATGCATCTTCGAACATCAAGTGTCAATTTTATGAGAACGCTAGCGATGTTCCGGATCCTAGAGAATTGAAATCAGAAGATACGAATCTCATGATTTTCGATGATCTGCTTTTGGAGAGACAGAACTGATGCGAATTGTATTACGTTAGGGGTCGACACAGCAACGTGGACTGTTTCTACCTGTCACAGAATTATTTTCAATTGCCCAGACAGACGATAAGGGAGAACGCTAATTTTCTATGTCTCTTTCGCCAAGATTTCAAGAATCTCAATCACATCTACGGCGATCACATCGCAAACGACATGAGCGTGGCGGAATTCAGGAGATTCTGCAAGAGGGCTTGGGATGGAGGACTTTACAATTTCGTTGTGATCGATTTGACTAGCGAATTTAATCATGGAAAATATCGGTGCGGATTCGACAAGTTTTATGTTTCTGATGATAATAAGATAGAGCGTGAAAATAAAAAAATTTAGAAAATAATAAATCTTCAAATAATTAGTTTTGAAAAAATAAAAAATAAAAATTAAAATATAATGTTCGAACAAGGAGAATTGTTAGAACGGATAGCCGAGAGTATGGCTGCAAAACAATCCATTCAAATCGCGGTGAGTGGCGATTCGACTCTATTCGCTACGAAATTCGAACCTTCCATCGAATTGAATCGAGAGAAAAGATATGTGATGGCGTTGGTGAATCTGGAGACTTATTATTCCTTTCCCAAAGTCACCGAAAAGAATAACTCGTTCAAGTATTCCGACGGAGTGGATTGGTTGGAGATTCAAATTCCCAAAGGAAGTTACGACATAGACGATTTGAACAATTACATTCAGACGCGAATGAAGACAGATGGAAAGGGAAGAAACAAGATCAGACTCGCTCCCAATCCTAATACCTTACAGACGATATTGGATTTGGAAGATAATTTTCGAGTGGATTTCAACACGGATGGTTCTATAGGCAAGATGTTGGGATTCGATCGAAAGATGTATCGAGACCACGCGGCATCTGAAAATACGGTCGACATTCTTCCAGTCAATAGCATTTTGGTGAACGTGGATGTGATTGCTGGAAGCTACGTGAATGGTAGCGCTCAACCGACGATCTATTCCTTCTTTCCAAACGTGTTGCCGGGTTATAAGATCGTGGAGCGACCTCGAAATTTAGTTTATCTACCAGTGATTTTAGACACGTTGTATAGTCTCAAAACCACGTTGACGGATCAAAATGGTGAACTGTTAGATCTTCGCTGAGAGAGGGTGACAATACGATTTCACATAAGAGAAATATAAAAGCAAAAAAAAAAATATTGTGTATATATATAAATAACAAAAATAAAATAAACGCAATATTAATTTTACAAAAATTATTTAATATAAATAATTATCATTAAAACAAGAAAACAATTGAAGAAAATATATTTAAAAAAAAGAATTATGACAGAATATGTGACTAAAAACGTGAACATATCCGCAGGACAGAGGAAGAAACTTGAGAGAGCGTTAAGAACTCGAGGCGAGGCGGTGAAATTCAAATTCACTCATGAAGATCTGATGAGAGACGGTCAGGATTCGATCGCCTGGACCAGAAGTCAAAGCAAAAGGATGGAGAAAGCGATTCATGATGGAAGAGGGTTGACGCTGAGATTGAGTCCCACTCAAATGAGATACAATTTGAGAATGAAAGGTGGTTTCATACCGCTATTGGCAGGAATCGCCGCAAAAGCATTACCCTTCGCCGCAAAGGCACTACCCTTTCTCAGAAAGACTCTCGGCGTGGGAGCTCTCACGGGACTCATGAGTTCGGCAGTTGAGAAATTAATGGGTGGCAGCGGACTGTTCTTGAAGAAGGGAGGAGCCGTGTGTCGCGTCCACGTAGACAACAGCGGTAAAGGATTGTATCTAGAACCCGTTAGAGGTGACAACTCTTTGAGTGGAAACGGTCTCTATCTGAAGAGTGGACGGAACGTTGAGCGATTCGGCAAGGGTTTGTTGTTTGGTGAGAATTCGCCATTTAAGAATATACCGATTTTGAATATGTTATTATAATGTAAAAAATTATATAAATATCAATCACAGAAAGTATAAAATAATACATAAAATGGATAAAAAGGTGGAGAAACAATTAGACGATAATGATGAATATCGCGAGATAGAGTGCGAAAAAGATGTGGAAAAACTATTAGATGCTAACGATGGATATCTTAGGAAAGGAATAATAAAAGAGTGAAATAAAGATCGGGATATGCGTTTGAAATTTAAAAGAATGACACGTTTTCCACCGTCACCACTATCTTCTGAAGAGAATGGTAATGATGCGAGTGTTACCGAGAGATGCACACCATTCGTTCATAATTATGATTTGGATAAACAAATGTTTTGTTATAAAAACGTAGAATATCACAAAAAAAAAAGAAAAGAAGAATCGACGCTGAAATTTAAGAAAAAAGGAAACGTTATTATATTATATGGGTAATAGTGAAGAAGGAAAACAAAAAAAAAAGTAATGAGATCTAAAGATGATCTCATTACTTTTTTTCCTTCTTCTTCGCTAAAAATCAATCTCTCTATTGTTTATATTTCCAAGTCCGTTATTAGCATGTTGACACTCGTGTTTTCTCCTTTTTCGAAAATGTGTTGAATGTTTATCTTTACTTTTTTTAGTTTTTTTTACATCGGTGAACGCGCTCTCACCACCTGATTTGTCCACGAGTTTGAGTGAGATTTTTGGATATATGTAACTTCCATAGAACAACGTCAAATCGTCCTTGTCGAATTCTCTATCTTTAGCGATGACGATTTTCTGCAGATCACTTTGGTACTCGTAAAACAAATCGAGCATGGCTTCATCCAATTTCAAAGACATCTTATATTTGTCGTATTTATGCTCTAAGTCCTTCATCTCAACCTCGTTCAATTCGATGGGATCGTGTTGTTGTAATCTATAGATTTTATAATTGAATTTCCTACACGTTTCGACTCGTTTCAATTTCAATTCGCATCTTTTAGGTGTTGTTGTCATGATCGATTATTTGTTTTTTTTGTTTTATGAATTCTTGCAAATAATGTATATTTTTAAATTTTGTATTTTAATAATTTGTTTAAAAAGTTTTGTTTTTTTTTTTGCTCTTTATATATATATAAAAAAAAGTTTTTTAATTTTAATTTTCTTAATGTGAAAATTTTTTTTGTAAAAGTTTTTTTCTCTTTATATATATAAATAAAAAGTTAAATTTAATTTTTTTTTTTTCTCGTATTAATTCAATTTTTTTTCACGTTAAGGAACATAAAAAAAATTGATTAATTTTATCAAAAAAAAAAAATTTTTCACATTAAATAAAAAATTGAAATTAAAAACTTTTTTATATATATATAAAGAGTAAAAAACAAAACTTTTTAACAAATTATTTTAATACAAAATTCGAAAAAAAAAAATATTCTTACAAATGGAGCAAACAGATAAAAAATGGAAAATTTAAATGAGAAAACCGTACCTCAGTTAAACGAGATTTGTAAACTATTAAAAATTCCACATTTCAGAAATCATAGAACTAAATCAAAAAAAATTGAAGTCATACAGAAATATTTGTGAAACGATGGAAAGGCAAATGAAATGTCGATAGCAATGACGTCAAAAAATGCATTGGTTGTGAAAAATGAGAAGAAGAAGAAAAAAATAGTAAAAGGAATCGAAATGCCAACGTCAAAAAAAACAAAAACGTTTCGATTGTGAAAAATAAGAAGACAACTAAACGAAAAGCCGTTGAAGAACTTCAAGTTTCAAAAGAAAAGAAAAACTAAAATGAAAACGAGTGATGCACTTCAGATTCTAGACAAACGAGATATATTGAGCAAAATTCGACAAGCAATGAACGAAGGGAAAGGAGAAGAATATGTAGCACGACTTGTCACGGAACTATTCCAATCGAAGCCCGTAGAATGGGAGAGTGCTATCAAAGGCATTTTTAAAACTTTCGACATGGTTCCCTCGTTGAAGAAAATCGATCCGAAATTGTTCATGGAACGGGTGAAGAAAAAAGTATTGGATTTGTTTCACAAACACATGAATGTGGGACTAAAAATTAAGATGATACTCCATTGCGTGATGAATAAAATCAACGTGAAGTCTGGCGAGAGCATCGTAAAAAATGCATATTTCAGATCTAACGTCGAACCCGTATTTCGAGGTTCAGATTTATCGGACGTTTTCGAAAAGATAAAAGACAAGATGTTAACGTCTCTCGCGAATTATCAACATGAAGGTAGTAATTGAAAGTTCAATGAGGTGTTGAAACTCGAAATTCATATAACTAAAAACGATTCGTTGAAAGGGTCTTCCTACGTGGAATTACCGTATTTCTTAGCTAAAAAACACTCTGTGGTCAACGTGAGAAATAAAGATGATCAGTGTTTTAAATGGGCAGTCACCTCCGCTTTATACCCTGTCAAAATGAGCTCCGATAGAGTTTCTTGTTACGAGGAGACTTCTAAAAATCTCGATTGGACCGGAGTGACTTTTCCAACAGAGCTAAAACACATCAAACGTTTTGAGGCTCAAAATCCCACCATAGCGGTGAACGTCTTGGGATACGATGATGAAAAATGAACGATCTATCCTCTCAGACAGACTTCATATCTCGAAAGAGAAAAGACGATTATTTTATTATTGATTTCGAATGGTGACAATCGTCATTATTGTTGGGTTAAAAATCCGAGCCGATTACTGTTGAGACAAAATAATAAACATGAACATAAGATATGTTTATGTTGTAACTGCATGAACGCGTTTCACAGTGAAAAATCGTTAGTGAAACATCAGGAATATTGCAATGAAAATCAAGGTGTCACTGTCAAAATGCCCAAACCCAACACCATCATGAAGTTTGAAAATCACAATAGAAGGTTAAAAGTACCATTCATCGTGTATGCCGATTTCGAATGTTTCAACGCTCTTCAAAGTTACGTCGAAAGATATCAAAAACACATACCTTTGGGCTATTGCATTTACGTGAAATGCGCTTTCAACTCGCAACACAATATGGGTCCCTTCACCTACACGAAACAGTGCGAAGACGACGACATGGCCCAAAGTTTCGTGGAAGAATTAGAATAAAAAATTCAAATGTTATACGACAAATTCAAAACTCCGGAAAAAATGATCATCACACGAGAGCAGCAGGATGAAAATAACAGAGCCACTGAATGTCACATATGCAGACAATTGTTCGACGAGAATTCGGAGGAAAATAAGAAGGTCAGAGACCACGATCATTACACGGGTCTGTATCGTGGTCCAGCTCACAGCAAGTGTAATTTTAAATATCGAGACGCCGTTTTCTATCCGGTGATATTTCAGAATCTCTCAGGTTACGACAGTCATCTGTTCGTGAAAAATCTCGGACCTCCCACGAAGAATTAAATTGCATCGTGAACAGTGAAGAAAGATACATTTCCTTCACGAAATGGAAGCTCATGGAGAAAAAAAGAGTAATCGACGGAGAGACGTTGGAAGCAAAAACGAAATCCATTCATAGAAGCATACGTTTCATCGACAGTTTTAAATTCATGTCGACCGCTCTGGAAAAATTAGTCGATAACATGAGCAAGGATAAATTTAAAATCACGAGTGAACATTTTGGAGAATGAGTAGACGTCATGTTGAGGAAAGGAGTCTATCCTTACGATAACATGAACGATCTAAAGAGATTCCAAGACACCACACTACCTTCAAAAGAAGATTTTTATTCGAAATTATACGAATCCGACATTTCCGACGAGAATTACGAACACGCCAAAAACGTGTGGAAATCATTCGATATGAAAACCATGAGAGATTATCACGATCTCTATCTGAAGACCGATGTTCTGCTCTTGGCAGACATGTTCGAAAATTTTCGAGACGTCTGTCGTCGAAATTACGATCAGGATCCCGCTTGGTATTTCACTGCACCCGGTCTGGCGTGGGACGCTCAGTTGAGGACCACCGAAGTCCAATTGGAATTATTATCCAACGTGAACATGTTGCTCATGTTTGAAAGGGCTGCAAGAGGTGGCGTCTCGATGATCTCCCACAGATATTCTGAAGCTAACAATCCCTACATGAAAGAAGGTTTCGATTCGAAACGGTCGAATAAATACATACAGTATTGGGACGCTAATAATCTGTACAGTTGGGCTATGAGTAATCCTTTACCGATTGGAAATTTCGAATGGGTGACGGAACCGGAAGAGATGCAAAAATGGAGAGACTATCCTTGCATTTTAGAAGTCAATTTGAACTATCCGGAAGAATTACACGATCTACACAACGATTATCCACTGGCTCCCGAACGAATGGAACCGAACAAAGGAGACGAGGAAAAACTCATTCCCAATTTATTTAACAAACGTAACTACGTCATCTACAGCGAGAATTTGAAACAATACGTCGATTACGGGATGAAATTAGTCGACATACATTGCATCATTCGATTCGACAAAGAGCCTTGGATGAAAAAATACATCGATCTCAACATGAATCTCAGAATTCGAGCCGAGAACGATTTCAAAAAAGATTTCTTCAAACTCATGAACAATTGCGTGTACGGTAAATCGATGGAAAACATCAGGAAGAGAACCGACGTTCGACTCGTCACGTCTGAGAAAAGAGCTAAAAAGTTAGTGGCAAAACCTAATTACAAACACCGAACCATATTCTACAAAAATCAGTGGCCGTTCACATGCAAAAGACACACCTGAAGTTTGACAATCTGAATTATCTCAGACCAATCATCTTAGATATCAGCAAGCGATTGATGTATGAGTTTCACTACGATTACGTCAAACGAAAATTTGGTGATAAAGCCAAACTACTGTTCACCGACATGGACAGTTTAGTTTACGAGATAGAGACGAAAAACGTCTACCTAGATATATCTCTGGACGTGGTTCGACACAAGCAATTATCCCATTGATCACCCGTCCAACATTCAATCGAACGACAACAAGAAGGTGTTGGGTAAATTTAAGGACGAGAGCGGCGGTAAACAAATCATCGAATCCGTAGGCTTGAGACCCAAACTGTATGCTTATCATCTAGAAGATGAAGAGATCAAGAAGTGTAAAGGGGTTAAAGCATGCGTGGTGAAGAAAAACATCTCTTTCCGAGAGTATAAAGATTGTCTGTTAGGAAGTGGTCTGGTGTATAAGACTATGAAATCGATTCAAAGCGAAAATCGTGACTTGTATACCGAAATAGTCAACAAGATTTTGCTGATGGCCTACGATGATAAGAGATTTGTGTTAGACGATAAAATAAGCACTTTGGCACTCGGACATTGGACTTTGGATCTAATTAGAGATGATATGATTGTGGATGATAAGATTCCAGATATGATTGTGGATGATAGGATTCCAGATATGAGTAAGGATGACAGGATTCCAGAAAATCAAGAGAAATTAGACGGATTCGAAATTATGGAAATCGATAGAGACATCGAGAGAGTTAGTTTCAAAAGAAAAAGAAAAAAAAAAAAAAATAACGTCATTTTAGTGAATTATAATAAAATAAATAAATAAAAATATATACGCATTTATGAATAAGAAAATAGAGATATCTGTAGAAGGTGTCGTCTTACCTAACGAACCCCTATCCAACTTCGATCTGTCGAATGCGGCGAAGGATTTGAAAATCAAAGATTTTCTAGGCGTGTTTTCCAGAGATGCCTTGCCGAAGAGAAGACCTCGACAATCGGAATGCGGAATTTTAAATCTAGACAATTTATCGGGTGAAGGCACTCACTGGGTGGCATGGTTCAAGAACGGGAAGAAGAATTATTATTTCGACAGCTACGGAATCTCACCGCCGAAAGAAATAAAGAACTATTTCAACAAATCGATGGTTTGTTACAACACAGAACGAGTGCAATCACCAGATCAAGTGTTTTGCGGTCACCTGTGTCTCTACGTTCTGAATGTCTGAAGGAGATCGATTTCAAGACATTCTCAATGATTTACATTAGAGAGAGATTTTTTTTTATGGTATATATGAAGATAAAAAAATTATTTTAAAAAATTTTAATCGAATAAAAACGAAAAATAAAAATAAAATAATTAATTTTTTAATAAACTGCGTTTTGAAATATATTTTTAAAAAAAAAACAAAAAATCTCAAACGACGACGAAAAAGTCAACCTAAGAGAGAAGAGGAAGACATTCAAAGTCGACGATGGTTACGACGTTGCCAACTTGGACGAACGTTACGTTTGGAGATACCAACCTCGAGAGGAACCTTTGAACATGAACGATAAGAAGCTCTACAATCTTCCCGAGCCGATAGATCTCGCAGATGCTGCGACTAAAAAATACGTTGACAGGGGGAACGCCGATTTCGAACGAATCATGCTAGATAATTACATGGATAAAACCATGACCGATGATCTCGATCTGAAATCCAAATGTTTGGTGAACGTCGCAAATCCCATAGATCCCACGCGGACGACTCTCACGCGTGATTCAGCGAACACCTGAAAAATAGATACGTTCAGAAAACGATGCACTCAGAATTGAACGCCACTTCTAACAAGATAACAAACGTGGCCACTCTCACGAATCCCAAGGACGTGGTGACCAAACACTACGTAGATCTGGAACAGAGAAAGTCTGACAGATGAGAAATGAAATCGGATCTGAATGCGGGATTCAACAAGATATTGAATCTGTCGAAGGATGCGGACTCAACCACGGTCAACAAGGAAATTGTAGATTCTGCCGTGATACGATCACAAGAATACCTAGAATCGCAAGTGGATGATCTCTACCTGAACAAACAATCTGGCGGAACCATGGAAGGTGGTATCGACATGAACGGTGAGAATTTATTCGGACTCAGTCATGATCCCGAATTCGATTCCAGCACAGTCAGCAGAAAGTACGTGGAAGACAACTCGGTCTGGAGAAAGGGTGACATCATGGAAGGTAAACTAGACATGGGTGGACACGCGCTCACGAATTTACCAGATTCCGTGCACATGACGGATGCCTGCACCCTGATTTCGGTGGTGGAGAAAGTTAAATATGCTAGACAATTGATCACTGTGTGGGCTGAGGAGGCCGGCACCTTAGATGAGGGAAAAGCTGAGTGGTCTTTTGGAAATGGAGGTAGCGGATCGAAACATGGTCAGGTGGGATATCCCATGCTGCTGGGAGGTGAAATCCTTCAAATGAGTCTGGCTTGCTCGGATTTGAATAACAGAGCGGTCGTCAATCTCATGGTGAATGGAGTAGAGAACGATAAGAGATACAGTGTCAAAAAGACTGAGAATCAACACGCGAATGCTAGCACGTTTGGCACGCTTCTCAAAGTGAACGCCGGAGACAGGATTAATTTCGTTATGAAAACCAATAATCCCAAAGCCGCCACTTCCGTGGTGAGTCTACTGATCAAACTAGTTCCTTTGAACAAACAGTGAACGCGTGGAAAATAATGAATTAAAAAAAAATAATGTGTGATTTATTAAAAACCAAAAAAAAAGTAATGAGATTTAGAAAGATGTTCAATCTCTCTAGATTACATTACATTATTTGTTTTTTTTTTGTTTTTTTTTAATAATTACTCATTACTTTTTTTTTATTTTTGTTTTATTTTTTTTTCACACACGTCTTTCATCAAATGATCAACATCTTATTTCCATCCGATTCAAATTGTAATTCTCTGTCCGACAGGACCAGGGCAAAGGCTTTGGTTTTTCTCGGCACGTTCCTATCGAATTGCATCTTGATATGAATATCTAAGATGCTACTCTTGAGTTGTTCACTCTGTTTACTGATGTTGAATACGAACATGGGATACATCGACTTGTATTCACCGGAAGATATGTTAGGATTGCTCATCAATTCATCTAGACCATGATACTTCTTTCTAAAATCAGCGGCGTCGCCGTACAGTCTGCAGAAATCGTTCTTGTCGAACGACGCATTGCTGGATATCTCGTGGCGTTCAGAAACACTTGCATGTTTCTCAAATAGCAGTGATCGAACAGCGATGCATTCTTTTCCTGAGACCCGTCCCTATCGGTCTGAAACGCAACCACGATGAAACGTGGTCTCTCGGAAGCAGATTTCACCGTCAATCTCCAATCGAAGTGATTTGTGAAGAGAGGAATGCTAGCCATGTCGCACTGTCTCATTCTAAATCCCACGGGTAATTTACTCTTGGATTCTATGATCTTGTAGAGACGTACTTTTTCCACAATTGAAAGTCTCCACGTGCGGAACGAACCACTATATCTTGTGTAGAGTTATCTTACCCGCATTGGTTGCAGTGAGTCTCACTATTGCGTCGTTGTCTCCTTTTCGAATCAACGTCAGATTGTGTTTGAATCCGTACATGATCTTGTTGTAATCGTCCGCAAATCTGAAGATGTGTTTCAAAGGTATCCTGAACAAAAACGTTCCTTTAGGTCTGGACATCTTGACGACATAGTCGAATATCGCAGCGGCGCCGGCGCTAGCAGGGCCGATGGTGTCTTTCACCCACAACTGATTAAGTCCTCTAGATTTCGAAAAATCATCAGGATACGTCAAGAGTCCGAACATCGAGGTGGCCTGACCGGGATGAAACACAGATTCTATCTCTTGTCCAGATAGCATGTATTTTATATTACTGAATAGATGCATAGTGCCATTATTGGCTAGAGTAACCGTGTCATCGTCGGCATAGTCGCTCCCATCTTCCTTGGTGAGATGTCCCTGCACCGCTATGTAACTCTCACTAGGATGTATGAATAGATCTTGAGTTTCAACGTTGATTCTTATCTCTCCCTCATTGTTCCAACTTGTTCCGGTTACCGGTTCATATTCGTGAACCTCATATTCTTGAATACTTTCATCTTTCACTATGCTTTGTGCTATATCTTGTATATTTGTCATTTTTAAAGGATTTTTGTTTTTTTTGTTTATTAATTAGCTTGCTTTTTTTTTTATCTAAAAATAGTTTTTAATTATTTTTTTATTATTATTTTTCTCTCCTATATATATGTGTGTAAACAAGAAAATGTTAAAGAGAGTAAATAAAAGAAATTTGTTTTCTTATCAAAACTTTGTCTTCTGTAATTGTTCTTCGTAAAACTTTCCTATGATCTCTTCTCCATCCAAAGCTTCAATTTCATAAGTCACCGGATCAGTGTGAAATATTATGATTATCACAAAGATTTCCGAGGTCAATCGAGGAGTATAACCCTTTTCGAAGTGCTTCTTATAAGTGTAGATTCTCACTCGATCACCGACTGCAAATTTCGGCGTTCTAGACTTCTTCCTGATCTTAGACCTTTCAGGATATAGATTCGCGTAAACCCGTTTTTCATTTCGAGGATCGCTGGCTTCCACGGGAGTCATCTTGATCGATCTGTGTCATGAGTTGTTGTAATCTTTGACCAGACCGTTTAGAGCGTATATGTATTTCTTGGTCGAATTCACCGTGAAGTATCTATGCATCTTTTCCTTCATCGTTCGATTCCAATGTTCCACCACGCTGGCTTTCTCTTCGTTTTCGATCGAGTAGAGGTCGACCAATCGATGAACGTGCTTGTTGTAGAATTCCTTTCCCTTATCCACCCACAATTTACTCGGTTTTCGAGAAGACGAGTCGAACACGCTCTTCAGAGCCTCGGCGATACAAGGTCCCAATTTATTCTTCAAAGCTCTGATCCAACCGTATTTGGAAAACACGTCGATGACCGTCAATAGATATTTGACACCCTCGTTCCACCTCGAAAATGATCTCATGTCGACCAAGTCGGCAGACCAAATATCATCCAAACCCTTCACGAACACCCTTCTCTTTCGAAATTTATGCACGATGGGTTTGTGTAACTCCTCAGCCAATTCGCTCATCAATAATCATTTCTTCCTCTTTTCAGATGTGCTTTTTTTTTTTGAACGCCCCATCCGAATCGACGTTTTGCACCAATCAGATTGCCGACCAGCGAACGTTCTATCTTCTCTCTACTGGTCGGATTTGATATGCCTCTCAATTTCCCCAACATGTTTTTATCGCAGACGTCGTTGCGAGTCTTGGTGTCGGGATGTCTGGCGTAGCACAGATCAGACCTTATTCACAGGTTTGCTCCAAGATTTAGGAGTCAGATCGGCATTGAGTCTCTTGTTCAATTTCGTTCCGGGTCCTGTGAAACTGTGACCAGGCAGATGCATTTCAAAAGGTAGATTATTGATCATTTTATTCACGATGCCTTTACCTTTGCTCGCGTTCTTTTTTTTTTGATGAATCGAGTCTTGATAGAACCACACACATCGCAAATTCCGCGAAGCATCTGTCTGTCGTTTTTAGTTCGTACTTCTCGAGAATTACTCATCTCGGTAACTCTCTTACACTTTACTCAATACATTTTTAAGAGTTATTTAAATTAATTTCGTTTTTATTTTATATATAAATTTAATATTTTTTTTTTTAATTCTGTTCTTATTATATATATATATTTTTTTCCAATCGCTGCTCTTGAGTTCTATCATCTTACTGAATTCCTCCCTGGCCTCTTTCCTCCCCTTTTCCACGAGAGAATCCTTCATCTCTTCCTTGATGATCTGACGAGTCTTGATTCTCACGGCTTCGTTCATGGCTTCATATTTCATTTTCTCACCCAATATCAGTATTCTCCGTCCGATATCCTACTGTCTTTCAATGCCATCAAGATCATTTCGGATATCGTTTCGATCTTGGAGTCGGCCAAGACACGAATCTTGGCATGTTTCCTCGCCTTCAGATATAATTTCCTACTCAAAAAGTTTCCGAGCGTGCTAAACAATCCGGCGGCGAGATCCACTCCTTCTACGGTCAACATGATCGGAATGCCGACCGCGGTCGACAACAATTCGATGCCGGCTGTGTGTAAACCCATGGAAATCGTGATGAGTGTCGTGTCGATCGCATTGACGAATTTCACAAAACGCAAATACTTCTTCTTGAGAGAACGGCGAGAATCTCTCTCTCGAGTTAGATACACTTGGATTCTACTGATGTGATCGATGCGATACCTCTCTCCTCTTTCTTTTTCTTCTAGCAGTTGTTCCGTTTGCAAAACGTCGTTCGGCTTCTCATCCTCGTCGTCATCCAACGTCGGATACAATTTATTTCTGGTTCTCATTTTTGTGTTTTTTTTTCTTTCTAATATTAGATAAAAAATTTAGGTGTGTATTTATTTTTTATTTTATATCCTCCCTTATTTTACATCAACGAGAAAACTTAGATGTATGCTTCATTGAACAATAATTTCATGACGCATCCCTTGTCTTCTAAAGTCAGACTTTTACGCGCCAATTTCAGTTCTTCCGTAACTGTGGGCTTGCTTCGATCCTTACAGAAAAGTAATCTCTTCCAAAACACGATCACTTCGTCGATTTGAACGCGTTCGAACGCCGGTTCAAAATACTTGACGACCATATCTTCCCTTTCCATCGACAGACACGAATGATTCTCGTGATCGAAGTCTAGGTGATCCCGACATCCGACGCATCGTTCTAACAAGAGGCAACCTAGTTGTTCGTTCACTCAGAATGCGTAGGCTCTCATCAGCATTTTTAAAAGAAACCTTCCTCTAATAATCTGGGAAGCGCTCATGATTTACGTATTTCTTTACTATCTATTTGATTTGATATATTTATTTTAAATAACTATTTATTTATATATTTTTTTTTCTCTCCTATATATCAATCACTTTTTTTATTTCTTCGGGAAACGTGGCAGTGGGTTTGCCGGTTCAGTAGCACCTCTTTTCCGTGTACCGTACACGAGTCGATTTCTGATGTACAATCCACAAATGGATCTCCGTGTACGCCTCCATAGGGATTCAGTGTTAAAATCGTGTACAGACATGGATGCTACAGAATCGGCAAACCACTTTTCGACGCTGCTACAGAATCGGCAACACGTTTTTTGCTCGCGATTTTAACACTGAATCCTATGGGAAACTCATTTGCCGATTCTGTAGCAGACAATTCACCTCATTTTTCTTAAAATTGCATACATTTTTTTCACTCTTGAGCGATGTGTATATAGAATCCAGGGCTGTAGAATCGGCAAAGCCGATTCTGTAGCAGCATAAAAAACGACAAATCGTGTACCTGTACACGATTTTAACACTAAATCCTATGGAGGTGTACATCGATGTACGTGTACATGTACGAAATCTTGTACATGTGCGCCAGAATCGGCATTTATTACCTACTACTAGACAGGCTAACCAAAATGTGTCAAACCATTTCTAGTGAAATGGCCAAACTTAATTCATGGTTTCAAGTAAATAAGTTATCTCTGAACATACAGAAAACCGACGATATTTGGAAACAAAAGAACAAATAAAAACTTAAGCATTAATGTAAATTGACTGGAAATTGAACGCGTGTATGTTACAAAATTCCTGGGTGTTTGTGCAATGGGGTGAGCACTTGAAATATATAAAAGCCAAAATAGCAAAAAACATAGCCATAATGTATAGAGTTAAAAACTTAATTAATAAACCTGCCCTTCTTTCCTTATATCAAAGTCTTATTGCACCATATCTAAATTATTGTTGTGAAATTTGGGGAAACAACTATCATAATAAGATACTCCCATTGGCAAAATTCCAAATAAAGTGGTACGAATAATCGATGGAGCCGATTATCGGAGTCATAGCAGCCCCATATTTTAAAACTTGATGACATGATTAAGCTTAACAGTCTAGTGGTCATGTACAAAGCTAAGCATGAAATGTTACCTGAAAATCTACTTGTATACTACGGAACTGTTTAGAATTCCCATCATAATGCAATACACCATCTGGAGTGAAAACTTTACAGGCTGTGAAATACAGAAGGACAAATAAAAAGTCACTTTGCACTAGCATTGTAGGAGTTAAGTTATGGAATTGCATTATGAACTAAAGCATTGTACCAATATTTATGTTTTCAAGAAATTAGTCAAAGTGGAATTGTTAAACGGGTACAGTGAGGCATGACAATGTCTTGTTGTTTTCAACAAAATAAGGAATCAACAGCGCCAATAAATTGTATTCAAACATACACATACCAGTGCCAATATAAAAACAGTTCCTTACAAGAAATAAAAAGAAAGTAATTAACATACATATACATATGTAAAATTCTTTTCCAGTATAATTTTAACCAACATCTGACATAAAATGATGCGATATTTCTTCTCATCTTAAGTGATAAAACTAAAATAAAACCGGAACAATTAAATATTTTTTTTTTTTTTTTTTCTTTTTTATTGAGACTGCTTCTATGAAAAAGACGATAGAAGGGGTAATTTGAGATGACTTGCTGAGACAATTCGTTATTTGTATATGCAGCCATATTTTGTCGATTAGCTCAGTTTTCACTTGTTTGAAGGCAGACATCCTAGTGACTGGATTCGGTGTTCCCGGGAACTTTTCAGATGAAGAGGAAATGAGCGTGACTCTAAGTAAGATGCAATGGTCTGAGGTCTTTAGTCCCCTCACAAATTTTAGTGACCCCGAGTTCCAGAAAAGAATGTCCAAAATCACACTTAAAGTAGCTTACCACTCATTGCAGGCTACAAGCAAATATATATGTCTGAGGAACGGACTTTTGAGGTCGTAGGGATTACATCCGTGCCCTGTGTGTCTATACAGATTACATGGGATGTCATGATACATGATCTCTTCTATCGGATTATTACAGAGGTAATGTCGGAATAGGTAATTATTCGCAAGCAATATTGTCGAGTTTGTTCCATTTTTCAGAATATTCGCTGGCTAGGTTATTTTTTGTATATATGTGTTCCTCTATTTCGTAAAATCTTTTTAGGCGGATTCTAAAGTTGGCGAGGCTAGGAGACATTTGTTGATATTTACAACAGTATATATGGTGTTTAGCCAAAATGATGATACTAGTGATTATGTCATTAGGGTCTTCTGTTCCGAGTAGTATATTTCTTTTAGTCAAACAGATAGATATGTCCCGTTCTTGTAAAAATATTTGGCATTCCTTCCAGAATTCTTTGATTATGTTGCAGGACCAGAAGATATGGGAAATAGTTTCTTCTTCTGTTTTGCAAAAATACATAGAGGGGAATGAGTATTGTTAAATTCAGCTATATATTTGTTTACTCCTAATATTCGATTGATAATTTTGTGTTGAAAGTATTTTAATTTGTTGTCCATAATACCACATTTGAATGGATTTGGGTATATTGTAGTCCAGTTTAGGTGTAATTCGATTTCTGATTCCCATTTCAATTGTGATTTACATTTAATATTTTTTTGTGTATTTTGAAACTTCAGCAATCTGTGACCTTTTTCTGATAAGATATTTTGATAAGGGGTGGGGATAATAGGTTGTTCGATTGATGCAATTGTTTCTTGGTCTAACTTAAACTCTTTTATTGCTTTTCTAATTCCCGTTATTACGCCAGAGTAACTTATAAAATCGGTGAAATTTCCATATCTATCTTTAAACATTTGATAAGACATGAGACTACCATCTGGATTAAAAATATCTCTAATGCATCTGATTCCACGTTTATTCCAGGCTGGAATACTAATTGTATTTTCCATGTTATTTAATCCACTGCTATAACCAAAGGAGGACTTAATAAAATCTGTTGCTGTTCGTTTGAATGTTACTATATACTGTTGCCATGATTGCAGGACATCGAGCCAAAAGGGATGACGCACAATGCGTTTTTTTAGCTTTTCAACAAATTTATGTTCCGCAAAATTTTCTCCGATTTGTGCAATATTAGCTATGGACTTGAAAAAAACCGTTGAGAAACTATTTTTTTGTGAGGAGTCTTTTTATCCACGAGACCTTCATAGTGTTTATAAGTATCTCTAGATCTATCATTTTCAGGCCCCCTCTGCATACCCTGAAATGAGACGCCGCCTCTTTATTTTGTCTACACTACTTCCCCAAATAAAATTGAACAACAGGCTGTTTATTTATTTTAAGAATTTTGGTGAGGGGTTGTGGATCGAAAGAAGTAAATGATTTAATTGGGGAACTAGAAAGGTTTTAATTACTGTTATTTTTCCCAGAGGTGTTATTTGACGTTTTTTCCAGAGATTTAGAATTGTTTTCATTTTATCCATTTTTTTTACTATAATTTTCTCTGACCGGGTCCTTATCTGCCATATTGAACTCCACACCGAGAAGCGTGAATTTAGAAGCGACTTCCACATCAGGATATCCAGAGGGGGCATGGTCTCTGCCTTTTATCGTTCCTATCCCTATCAATTTTGTTTCCTTCAGATTAATTTTTAGCCCTGAGATTGTGGCAAATTTATTTAAGACCATTGCAGTTGATTTCTGAGAGAAGATGGGGAAAAACCAACTAAATATTTCTGTGGACTTGAGAAACGCAGTTATCAAAATGACACAATCTTTAGGATTAAACAATCAGATGGGTCATATTTAACGGAACAAAAGGAAATATTAAGTGAATTGAAGAACTTTTACCAAAATCTCTAGGCTATAAGACATCAAATCTAGAAGACGTTAATCTGGACCAGATAATTGACAAATCAAAGGTGGCGACCCTAAGCAAAGCTGAATCGTTAACCGCAGATGGCTACCTGAACTTAGTAGAATTAACTGATGCTTTAAAGAGTATGAAAAACGATAAAGCCCCTGGGATCGATGGATTTACGGTTGAATTCTTTAAATTCTTTTGGATAGACATTGGACACTACGTTTTAGATTCAATAAACTATGCGTATGATGTAGAAAATCCCTCGGTCACACAGCGCCATGGCATATTAAAATGCATCCCCAAAAAGGACAAAGACAAAGCCCTAATAACCAACCAACGACCCCTCACCCTCTTCACCATCCCATATAAAATTACCACGACCGCATTGGCTAACCGAATCAAACCTCTCCTACCCAAACTAATTAGTGATGACCAAACAGGTTTTATTAAAGGTAGATGCATTGCCGAAAACATCAGGATAGTGAAAGATGTTACAGACTATACAGAGTCAGAAAATCATCCTGACAGTTTACTGTTAATAGATTTTGAAAAGGCGTTTGATACCATTGACTGGAATTTTATTCTACAAACACTCACGTTTTTTAATTTCGGTGAATCATTCCAAAAATGGGTAAAAACTATCTATAACGACACATTCTCGACTGTGCTTCAGTCTGGTTTTGATGTCGGAGCATGTCCACCTGCAGCGTGGCTGTAAGCAGAGTGACCCATTGTCCCCATATTTATTTATTCTAGGTGCTGAAATCCTCGCAATGCTAATCAAACAAAATGAAGATATAACAGGTATATGCCACTCGGGGAAAGAATTTAAACTTAGCCAGTACGCAGATGACACGTGTCTGCTACTAAATGGCTCTCGGAACAATTAAATATACTATATAGCAATTTTAAATATAATTCCCGGGGATGTTTCCATATAAGTTTATACTTCTAGCATCTCCCTTCAATACTTTTTTTTTCTTTTTCACTATACTGTTGATATTAATTTTTCATTTAATAATGTTCTAGGCATATCCTAGTATCAACAATGATACAAACGCAAAGTTATGTCAGTTTGTATTTATTACTGATGTAATTTGTCATATTTATTGAAAAAAAAAACAGTTCATTCACTTTGATTTGTTCTCGTTTGTTCTCGGTAAGTAGTCTTACCCCCTTCGTCAACTTGTCAGGGAAGTTAATCTGTCAGATTGTCACACTCTCGAATTATTATAAGCCGATAACAATGTTCACACCTCTTTGTAGTGAAATGTATCATCTGCGAAAATGCAGTTATGGTCAATTGTTTTTACATGTCGATTCCATATCAAAATATAATAAAAGTGAACCTTGTAAAGTGTTTTATTTTGTTCGTGCCCATCCACATGGAAAAAGTGTCCACGAAAGAACCTGAAAAAAAACCAAATCCCCGTGGCCGAAAAGTGCGGTGCCGAAAGGCGCGGTGGCAAAAAAGCAATGACCCCGTTCCATGTGAAGGGAGATAACTCGAAAAATTCATAAATCAGTTGAAAGCGTTGATTTTTCATCAAACAAAAGTTAAATTTTACTGATAAAATGCCACGCAGTAGAAGCAGATCAAGATCACCAAGAAGAGGTATTAATCGAGCATAATATTATAGTGCGCGTGGGTAAAAATATTTTGTTGGGTACTTCCGTTTTGAATGATTTCCAAAACAATGTTCTATCACGAAATAAAGAAACATTTGAGCATGTCTACCAGTAGTACCAAAGTGCAGCCTCGTATTTATTTGTTTGCCGATACATGTACTGAAATATGATATTGGCCATAACAATTGAAGTATCAGACCAATTAATGATTAAGGGCCTATATAAGTAATGAAATTTTGTTTATTTTGAAAATTCTCACCTCTCATATTCCTTAAATTCAAATTAAATATACCTACAGGCTACACAAATCATACATCAAAATGAAGGTTGGGATGTACAGAACACGAAACACATATGTAATCAACTCATAGAGTCGACTGTAGGCACCACTGGCTCCTGGAAGTCTGCTACCGTATTCGCACCAGAACTGATAATAAAATAATATTTCACCAGAACAACTTGTGGCCAAAAGTGCTTCATATATCCAAGAACAAAGCTAGGCATTCAAAACACTTTCGAATACAGAGATAGGACTGCATTTGGGAAAAGGACAACACTGTCTGCATTTTTTATTGAAGATGGTTTCCATGCTCGACAGACATGCGCAAATCACTCGATACCACAAATTTCCATCGAAAAACAAAATCGTAATTCTCAGAAATTTCAACAGGTATCATGATACCTTGCGTTGAATATGGCAACTGTGCAATGTCTATCTAATAACAGTATACTGTATGAAGGCGATCTTTTTCATTATTTGATTTTAGACGGCGTTGTTTTTACATGCTTTTTCCGTCCGATGACGTCAACCGGAAATCGAAAGTATATTCATACGTAAACAAAAACAAAGGCTTGGGAATTTACCCCCATGCAGCTCTGTCGCCGTGGTTTGAAGAATTTTGATCCCCTAGCTTTGTTCTTGGATATGTAAAGCACATTTGGCCACAAGTTGTTTTCGTGAAATATTATTAAATTATCAGTTCCGGTGCGAATACGGTAGCAGACTTCCAGGAACCAATGGTCCCTACAGTCGACTCTATGAGTTGATTACACATGTGTTTCGTGTTCTGTACAT